>CAUYPK010157759.1:0-34694 GCA_963574355.1 Loris lydekkerianus
AATTATAAAGGCGGAGGAAGGGAAATAGCGACTGGGGAACATAAGCTGCCCTCCGGTATGTCTGCTTGCGATGCAATTCTTGGAAAGCCTGGACTTCATCGGGTAATCCAGGGAGCTGCGGATCACTTAACATGGTGCCAGAGCGATACAGAAAGCCAAACATGCGAGCTTAGAGATTGGGGTGTGGAGGCACCCAATCCAAGAGGCCTGGAGCTCGGCAGGCCGACCCCCTCTCGCCCCCTGGCCCTGGTACAGTGCAAAGCCCGCGGGACGCAGCGGCCGGTGCTTACCTGGCGCGCTCGGGCCCCGCCTGCAGGCCCCCGCCGGAAGGAGAGAGCGCGGGCGGTGGCGCGGGGCTGTCCAGGGGCTGCTCCGGCAGCGGCGACGGCGGCGCGGTGAGCTCTGCGGGCGGGACGGGCGGCTGCATGGAGGGCGGGGCGCACGTCACTTTCCGACCAGCAGAGGAGCCTCTTCGAGCCACCCAAGAGGTGTCCATGACCCTCACACCCATGCTGGCGAGGGACACAAAGACACCTGCTTACCCACGCGTGACGACAGGGGACAGGGGCGAGGCTCCCCCCCTCGAAGCGGAGACATTCAAGCAGGTCGGTGTCAGGAGGCAGCAGCGCAGCTTTAGCACCCAGGGCTGGGAAGCGACGCCCTGCGGGTAGCGCTCCCGGCGCCCGCTGCTCAGGGTGGCTGAGACCCGCCCTGGGCAGCCCAGGCTTGGCCAGAGCGACCCTCTCACCGCGGCAAGGAGCAGGGCACAGGTGCAGCAGCGCTGGCGTCCACAAGCTGCGAGTCAACCCCGGCTGGCCTTAGGATAATGGCCTGACAAGCTCCCCGGGGGTAGAATCCAAGCCTTCCTCCACCAATTGTGGGGAGTGTGAGGAACTGGGGCGCTCACTCCTCCCTAGTGGGGGCCACACTGAGCTATAGAACATGGAACTGACCAGCAGGAGATAACTCAATAAATACACATCCTTGTGAGGTGGGGTCTAGTTAGGCTCTGCTGCTCCCAGGAACCCTGGCCAAGTCACATCTCTGCGGGCCGCTCCTGCTTGTCTATACAGCAGGGAAGGGGCTGCTAATCCTGTGGGCCCTCTGGGCTCAGATGATGTTTTCTTGATGGGCTCACAGCTTCAAGTAAGCCCGCCAAGCAGCCACACACTGCGCATTCACCCTCTCACGGAGCTCACTAGGACGCAGAGCTGGCTGAGTGTAAGAGCCTGAAACGGCCTCAGAGCTACCAGAGGATACCGTACCTTTGGATTTTCCTAAGGCTGCAGGGACAGAAACATACAGATGTTAGTGTCAAAAACGTCTTCATCTTCTTTTGGACATAAAGGTTGTTCTTTCTGCACGGAGTCTCTTTCCACGCGGTCGGGGTCCTGGGGTGGGGTTGTTATGGTGCCATGACATTACAACTGCGTTGGTCACTCTAGTTCAAGTGATTCTTCCATTTGTGTGGGTGAAACACACGCTATCCCTGGTGCGCAGGGGAATGTGGAGAATACTGGAAGATTTGTGGGTGTGATGCGGAGAACAAGAGGCAGAGGGAGAAAAACGCTGGCAGAAACAACCTGCTCACTTGTGAGTTCTTGGGCCTAGAAGGGAGCTGAGCTCCTCTGGGGCAGGAGGCGTTGGTACCAAGATCCTTCATTAAGGGCTTCACTGACTAAGAAGAGCTCACGTTTCTAATACTAAGGGAAGGATGAACATTCATGCCGGGAGAAGACACACACTCCCGGCCAGCATTGATCTCTATAGCTTATGCCCAGAGGGGCAGGGTTATGACTGTCACACACTAACTCTCACCTTTTCCCTACCACATGGTCATCTACACTGGTCAGAAGAAAAAAGCTATTACACCATAAAACCCTGCCCACCTACAAAGGACACCTTTACCTTGTAGAAGTATGGCAAGATGAAAAAAAAAAGTTCAAGTACAGAGATTTGGCTGTAGTGGGTAGGATTTGGGTCCTTTAAGGAACTGTGCCTCAGGAGGGAGCCTGCAGTGAGGAGCAAGGAGAGAAAGAGTGACACTGAAACCAGCACAGGCTGGGTGGCACAACTTCCTGACACCTCTCTGCCTTAGGGTCACCAGAGAAGGGTCCATGTCTACTGCCACTGTCAGCACTCATGGTCCCTGGATGGCTTCAGGAGGCATCTGGGATGGGGGAAGGAAAGGGATGTGTCTTTCCTGAACCCATCACCTTTCAAGTCATCTTGAGTCTGAGAACCTTGCTCTATAAATGTTTTCTATAGGATGCCCAGAAATCCTCCTGGAGGCCACTTAAGATTGAGAGGGTGTCCAGTTCTGCACCCTGGTGGACAGCAGGGGATTGTCGAACTATGCTCTCTAGGCATCAGAAATTATCAGCATGGAAAGAACAAAAAGCCCAACACTTCACTTGGGAAGGGAACTGATCCACTAAGTTGCAGTGGTTGGTGAGGGTGGCAGGTGTGCAAGATGTTTCCTGTGGTGAACAGCTAAAGGAGCCCTAAAGAATGTAAGCCCCTCACATCCTCTCTTCTTTGACTCATTCTCTTCTCCTTGGAAAGCCTTTTCCCACCTCGGGGGAAGCCTGGGCCAGAGCTGGTGGGGGATACCTTCTATTTCTGGTGTCATCTTCTGACAAGAGTAACCTCAGACACCAGGCTCCCTGCTGATCTTTCCCTGGCTTTTAGTGAGGGAAGGTGCCGGCCTGGGCATGCGTTAGGTGCCAGGTAAGACCTGCTAAGTATTGCAGGCAAAATGTCAGCAACAGAGAAATACCAGCTCAATGTACCACCCCTGTTTTGCTACAGAGACTGTAGTGCTGAAGGGCATTCCCACTCCCCCAGCTGAAATGACCTTCTCATGGGAGGCAGCACCCACATCAACAGGGAATGCCCACTGACTGCTCACTAGCATTTTCAAACAATAACACGACCTTTACAGAATCATCACAGAAGCAGCACCAATGCTCCTGGAGGCCTGAACGAACATTTAACCTTCCAAACGTCTAGATAAAACTCAACCCAAAGACAGAAATTATAACACTGCTCAGCATGCTGCCTAGCAGGGGACAGATGGGGGCATCCACCAGAAAGTTTTATCAGCATTTCACACATTTCTGTTCATTATTTTATCACATACAGAACCAACAGCAGCCAGCATCAAAGAACTGCCTGTGTTTCTTAAGAGAGGAGCAAAACAGACGTAGAATTAATTAAAAACAACTGACTCCGGTAGGCATCACTGCGTGGATACCCAAGGCCAGTCTGGACGTTAAAGATAAAACTTGAAAGCAACTTGGCTTTCAGATCTCTTTATAGCTGAATCAAGGTGAAGGCAAGAAGCCTGAGGCCAGCAAAGATCTCCAAGACGCAAAGAGTTTGGAAATCAGTAGGCAGGAGGCAGAGTCCAGGAGGTGACCTTAGGCGACCCTCTCTCCTGGCAGGAGGTGGACAGGCTGTGGAATGTGAGGGTCTGATCTGAGATGTTCATTACCGGACTACTCTCTCAGGGTGAGGAGACAGTGACAGGCATTCCAGAGCTGTCACTGCTCCTCATTGAGATTCACAGTGGGTGAGCCAGATGACAAGTCTTCACTTTGGCAGGGAAGCCCCACTGTGTCCAAGCTGCCCGGCTGCAGTCCCTGCTGCTGTCCAGCGCCTTATGTGTGCATGGCATTTCCCATAATGCACACTTCTGCATTTTGCACAAGACTATATCACAGAATAGGTTCTGGAATGACCCAGGCCTACAGTCCCAGTTAACACATTGCTGACGGGTGATGAGTTACCCTGTAACACAGACAGTTTCTAAGTAAAAATGCCAGTCAACAATGTGTTACCCTCCCAGCTATTCCCTGAGTCACTGCTCCCAGTCTCAATTCCCAGTTGTCCCAAACTCAGCTGATTTTATTCTTTCTCCCCTCCTCATCTCTCAGCTGCTTATAATACCGAATCACTTAGAGTGTCTAACCTCTTAACACGCTGCTGACCAGCAGTTGTATGCAGAAACTGTCCACGTTACCGACTAACTCGTGACCGGTCAACGGTGTGTTAAGCATTCACTGATCTGGTACAGCTGGCTCCTAATCTACAGAATGAGGCTATTACCTCCCTTCCCACTTTTAGCATTTCCATGAGGGTAACTTACCAATTATTGAGTGCTAAGATAGACTTAGCTCGCCCTTGTACTGTGACCTGGCCACAGGAGCTGAGTGGTCGCACCAGGGGTTGTAGTGGGTTGTAAAAGATGGAAACACAAGCTGTGTGGAATAAGAGGTCTGGCTAGCTAAGCAAATCGTGTTTTATGGGGCTGACACGGTATTGGCTCAGAGAATTAAATATCATCTTGATGGGGAAAATATAAAGGCCCAGTGGCTGGTTTGTGTGATTTGACACCCTTTCCTGTTCGGCACAGCACAATAGGCTTTTGAGGCAGAGAATGTGGGTTTAAATCCCTGATTTTCTAATTCCTAACTGTATGATATGAAAGAGTTACCTCTGGTTATTCTCTGATCACCCTCTGTAAAATCAAAGTAGTAACATATCTATTCCCCTTAAGGTGGTTGTAAGGAATCAGCAGAATCAAGTGCAAAAAGTCCTTAGCCCTTACTGAGAAATCACTAAGTAGTGATGCCAACAATAGCACTGTGTCCTTATATTATGCGCCAGGTACATTTCATTAAAAGAAAAAACCCATTTGGAGAAAGAAACAGTGAACTCAAGTCTAAAATATGTTTGGCAAGGGGGAGAGGATACGGGATCAGTGCGTTAGACACAGCATGAGACGGAGATATTGGGAAGACCCCTTTGGGGTTATGTCCCTGGATTTAGAGAGCCTGTCATCAGATTTCTTCCCCTCCTCATGCTAGGCCTAACCATAAAAAGATTTGGGGGTGGGTTCTCTGGTAGAAGTAAAGAAGGGAACAAAGAACAAGGAATACAGGTAATTATCAGTCCTTTTCCCCAAAAGTGCCTTAGTCTTTTAGGGCTTGGTAAGTTAGATGGGCTAATATGAGTTTCAGAGGAGGGGATGCTGAAAGCCTACTTAGATGACTGTAGGCTTTAGAAACAGAAAAATAAAGGAAAGGGTCCTTACAAATCTTCCTAACACTTACTGCCCAATCTAAGTTGTGGGGGCAGCAAAGAAGATGAGGAGAAAGGTCTGCTTGGCTGGCTGGGTGTGGTGGCTCACACCTATAATCATAGCATTCTGGAGGGCGGAGGGCGGAAGATTTTTGAGACCAGCCTGAGGAAGAGACACCCCATCTCTACTAAAAATAGAAAAACTAGTTGGATGTGGTGGTACAGTGCTCGTAGTCCCAGCTACTATGGAGGCTGAGGCAGGAGGATCACTTGAACCCGGGATTTTGAGATTACTGTGGGCTATGATAATACCACAGCACTCTACCCAGGGCAAAAGAGTGAGACTCTGTCCACCCCCACCCCCGAAATATGGTTGACTTCGCTGAAAGGTTCTTTGGAAATCAAACTGTGCTGGGTGCAGGAGACCCAGCCAGAAAGGGCCACATATCCTGTCTACAGAGGGTTTCTCATACCAGGGGAGCCTCCTGTAACCTTCAGTTGTCCTTGGACAGATTCTTTTGATTTTAATAGATTTTGTGCTACAGAATTAGCTCGGTTGCTCATGGTAAGTTGAAGACAAAATAAAAACACTCAAGTACCTAAGATTAGAGGGAAAAAAAAAAAAAAAAAAAGGCTTTTCCTTAGATGCCCCAACAGTGGAAAAGTAGGCCCAGCCCTGTTGCTGTCTTAAAAACACATGAGAATGTGGCTCAAAATCTGGTTCACGTAAAAAACAGCTAACCCGTACCATGTGCTGAGCATTGTTCTAAACACTTCACAGTAACATTTCATCATTTTGAGACTGGTATTTACTGTGATTTCCCCATTTTGCATATAAAGAAACTGGAGCATTTAGAGGGCTAGTAAGCAGGATTTGGCTTTTCGTATAAGGCTATTTATAGGGTTATTCTTTGCATACAGTGTGAGCAGGGAGAAGGGAGTAGAGTAAGAATACCTAGAAATGTCTCCTTGATATTAGAAATGAAGTGGCATCTTGCTTTTAATTTTTATTTATTTATTTTTGGAGACAGAGTCTTACTATGTCACCCTCAGCAGAGTGTCATGGCGTCATAGCTCACAGCAACCTCAATCTCTTGGGCTTAAGCCATTCTCTTGCCTCAGCCACCAAAGTAGCTGGGACTACAGGTGCCTGCCACAACGCCCAGCTATTTTTTTTTTTGTTGCAGTTGTCATTACTGTTTAGCAGGCCCGGGCCGGATTTGAACCCACCAGCCACGGTGTATGTGGCCAACACCCAAACCACTGAGCAACCAGCGCCGAGCCTTAATTTTTATTTTTTTGAGGTAGAGTCTCACTCTGTTACCCTGGGTAGAGTACGGTGCTGTCACAGCTCGCAGCAACCTCAAACTTTTGGGCTCAAGTGATCTTCCTACCTCAGCCTCCCGCGTAGCTGGGGCTACAGGCACCTGACACAATGCCTGGCTGGTTTCGTTTATTTTTCATAGGGATGGGGTCTTACTCTTGTTCGGGCTGGTCTCAAACTCCTAAGCTCAAGTAATCCACCTGCCTCAGCCTCCCAGAGTGGTGGGATTACAGACGTGAGGCACCACACCTGGCCCAGGTTAGGATCTTTCAATTTATGACTCTAACCCTGGCTAGTGCCCAGCCTTTGAGATAGTACAATAACCTTCTGTCCTTCCTGGATGGCAACCCTACAAACTTGACAAGAGACAAAAGTCCTGACCTGGTGGTGGGGGTTGGGGGTGAGGAATAAGGAAAAGAAGGAAGAGAAGAATAAAAAAGAAAAGAAAAAAAAATAAAACACTGAAATTTAGGAGATCCCAGCTCCAAGAAAAACCGGTGTGTACAGGTAGCACACTTTTCTCCCAGAGCAGGAGTATGCTGTGGACCATTCTAGTAACTGGCTGTCAGGAGGCTAGCCGACTGGGCGTTTTCCCTCTGAAGGATAGACATCCACCGTGCCACAGAGCTATTTTTGAATCCTGGTCAGGAAGAATCCCAGCCAGAGGAGGTGTCAGTCAGTACAAGGCTGTTAAGTGTTCAAGTCTGTAGAGATTTGGATGGTTTGGGTTTTTGCTCTAGAGATCAGTTACATTTGACAAAGGCCAGCCAAAAACAAGGAGACAAGAAAACCTAGCAGCTTCCTGAACATCTCCCGAGGACTTGGAAGTACAGGGATGGCAAGGCCCTAAGGCGGGGCCTGGGACTGACTGGGGTCAGCAGATGTCCTGGAGAGCAAAAATTCCTTATCTTACTTATATGAGGAGACAGGACCCGTGAGGCCTGAACTGGGAATTTTCTAGCTCTTGTGGGAATAACTTCTCATTAATTAGCAACAAAATATCTTAACCTCCTCAGAAACAAAGGCCAAAATACTCTCAACATTTCAGACCCAGGCCCCCACTCAAAAATACACAAGTCCTTGGGAGAGGAAGCTGGGGGGAGGCTTCTCAAAGTTCCACCTGGACAAGCCTAAACCAAAATGTGAGTCTGACTTTCCAGCCATATGCAGATGATCCTCCAGGTGAGCCCATCTTATCAGGGGTTCAGGCACTGAGGTGAAAAATGACATCACTTTTCCAGGATGTGACCCTTTCAGGGTTTCATCTTCCATAGGCTATTCACCCCTCCACTGTAGGATCCGCAGCCCTGGTCCTGTTTATCTCAGGCTTCATGATCTAATAAGTTGGGGGAATGAGGCATGCCACATGGCCCACTTGTAGAGATCTGTGGCATGTGACAGCATGGAGAGGACTCTAGGAAATCACATACTGAAGAAGCTGGTTTAAATTTGTTGAATCGTGTGTTTCAGGAACTCGTTAGACATCACACTCCACCCCCACCCCCACCTTGTAATATAATAATTGGTTGAAACTAGTATTCCACAGAGCCTAGTTCAGATTATTCTAGAGCACTCTCAATAAAGTGTGCCTTTCCTAAACCACTAAACATCTAGGTTAAAGACCCAGTGCACAGCAACTCTGAGGTGAGTCTGAGAATGGGTCGCACGCTACACTGAGCTCCAAGGGAGGCCACTAACCCTGGTGTTAGCATCCCCATAGACTTTTTGGGCAGCTGTCAACTGGCTCTGGCGGGGAACCTCTGAGGAGCAGAGCATGATGGAGCTGGTGAAATGGGGCAGGAGTGTCCGGTTTCAAGCTTGGAAGGAGCTACATGTCAGTCTTCTGAGAGCTGAGGTGACTGGACCTCCGTGGATAGACTGATAGCTCCTGGGTCTGTGGGCAGCTTTCCAAAGGTGCTGTCAAGGCCTTGCCACGCCCATTGGTGGGTTTCAGGCCATGAACTGCTAGAACTAAGCAGGGACAAAGGGACAGATGGACAAGCTAGCAGGACAAGTTCAGAGAGCAGGGGCCAGCGCTGAACAAAGCACAGAGGCAGCCGGGAAAGGGTGTCAAGGAAACTCCAGGCAAAGGTGGGGACCGGGCAGTCCTGGTCCTTCAACTGTGTCCGCAGAGTCTCACTCTGGCAACTTTCAGGGAGGGAGTCGAGGCAGAGAGGAGGAGTATCAGGGGAAGGTGACAGCCACTGGGAGGGTGCAGACATGAAGCTAGGATGAGGGCTGAATCACCGATGCAATTTCCATTCTCGCCTCTGGGCTTTCCCACAGGGCCCTCAACAGTCCTGGCCAAGCTCATCCAGACTCTGTCGGGGATGTGGCCAGTGGAGGCATCTGACAAGTGCTTAGGGTCCAAACAAAGCCCACTGCTGCCTCCTGGGCACCTCCTGGCCAACAAGCAAAAAAGTATAGACATTTTGGCCAACTCTTCTGAAAGCAGTGGCAAAAAAATTAAATATTGAAGTTGACTATGAATTGTCCCCCTGTCAGAAAACAGAAGGGATGTGTAAGGTTTCTTTCATTTCTTATTTAGGACTAACAAACTAAGATGCAAACTTCACTATTCTATAAAGCAATACGAATAGAAAAGACAATAAAAGAAATAACCTGCACAAAAAATTTCTAAGTGGCAGCTTGGTTGCTCTGAGGGTTGGCAGAATTAGGACAATCTGTACGTCATACCAACGAATGTAGAAAGCTTTGAGGTTTTGTTTTGTTTTTGAGACAGGGTCTGGCTTTTGCCCAGGCTAGAGTGCAGTGGTGTTATCATAGCTCCCAGCAACCTCAAACTCCTGGGATCAAGTGATCCCCCTTGCCTCAGCCTCCTGAGTAGCTGGGACTATAGGTGTGAGCCACCATGCCGGCTAATGCTTCTATTTTTTTTTTTTTTTTTTGTAGAGATGAGGTCTTAACTGTGCTCAGGGTGGTCTCAAACTGCTGAGCTCAAGCAATCCTTCTACTTCATCATCCCTGAGTACTAGGATTACAGGTGAGCCACTACACCTGGCCAGTAGAAAGGTTTGATAAGGTAAAAAAATTATACCACTGGCTGGGTACAGTGGCTCATGTCTGTAATCTTAGCACTCTGAGAGGCCAAGGCAGCTGGATTGCCTGAGTTCAGGAGTTGGAGAGAACCTGTCTTTACTAAAAGTAGAAACAAACAAACAAAAAAGCTAGCCAAGCGATGTGGCGGGCACCTATAGTTCCAGCTACTTGGAGGCTGAGGCAAGAGAATCGCTTAAGCCCAAGAGTTTAAGGTTGCTGTGAGTTGTGATACAACATCACTGTACTCAAGATGACATAGTGAGACTCTGTATCAAAATAAAAAAGAAAAATCATACCACTGCCTAATTCTTTTTCAGAATGGCACAGTTATTGAGCTCACAACACTAGATGCACATTAGTATCATCTGGAGTGCTTTGAAGACAGACCAAACCCAGGCTGGGCCAATTAAATCACATGGGAGGATTTGGGAGGCAGGGGCAGAGGACAACAGTATCCTTTCTCGCTGTTTGAAAGTCTGTTCTACCTTGGTGATGTAACAAATATCTCCAAAGTTCTCACAAACCTTCACAGTTTTCACAGGCGTGGCAAGGATGGCTTGTCTGCACCACACAGACTGGCTGAGACAGTCTGACTTGGGCTGATGACTCGCTCTCAAAGCTCGGAGGTTGTGCTGGTGGTCAGCTTCGTGCTCCGCTGGGGCTGAGTTCCGAGAGTTAGTGTCCCCAGAGACCCAGGGAGAATCTACAAGGCTTCTTCTGATGTAGCCTCAGGAGTCCCGGAACATCACTTCTGCCACATTGTATCTATCAGACAAGCAAATCACTAAGGCCACTCACAGTGGAAGGCAGGGGAATCCGATCCCAACACTCAACAGGAGGACAACCTAAGCACCGCCTGCCATTACACCACCAGGCTCTGTGTGCAGCTGCAGTGGTCAGCTGAGCTGCCGTCACACCAGGCTCTGTGTGCAGCTGCAGTGGTCAGCTGGGCTGCCGTCACACCAGGCTCTCGTGTGCAGCTGCAGTGGTCAGCTGGGCTGCCGTCACACCAGGCTCTGTGTGCAGCTGCAGTGGTCAGCTGGGCTGCTGTCACACCAGGCTCTTGTGTGCAGCTGCAGTGGTCAGCTGGGCTGCCGTCACACCAGGCTCTCGTGTGCAGCTGCAGTGGTCGGCTGTGCTCCGTCACACCAGGCTCTGTGTGCAGAGGCAGTGGTCAGCTGGACTGCTGTCACACCAGGCTCTCATGTGCAGCTGCAGTGGTCAGCTGTGCTGGCTTCCTGTGTCTGTAACAAGTATGCAATGTTTATAGACAATAGAAATTGTTTATATCCTTCACAGTTCTAGAGGCCAGATGTCCAGAATCAGTGTCACTGAACTGAAATGAAGGAGTTGGTGGGGCTGTGCTCCCTCTAGAAGCTCCAGGGTGGAGTCTGTGCTGTGCTTCTGGCTTCTGGGGCTGTAGATGTTGTGTGGCTTATGGCCACATCTTCAGATCTCTCAACTCCAGGTTCAGCTGTCCTCTGTGTGTGCAGGAAAATCTCTCTCCCCGTCTTAAAAGGACATGTGTGATGTTACATGAGGCTTACCCCAATATTCTAGAATAATCTCCTGATTTAAAGATCTTTATTCTAATCACAAAGATCTTTTTACCAAATAAGATATTACGTACAAGTTCTAGGGTTTAGGATCTGTTATCATTATTATTTTTTTTTTTTTTTTTTTTGGTGGGGGACATTATTCTGCCTAACAAAAAGATGGAAAGTGTCATTAAACTCCAGAATCTGACCCAGGACTCACTGAAGAAACTCAGCCTCCTGTGTCATCATGAATTGGAAAGGCATCAGGATCCATGCCCAGAGTCCAGGGGTGCGGGTGGGGGAGTAAGCTACTTTTTGTGCTGTCTAGGACTAATAGCCATTAGCTATTAGAAAAATATCACTGATGCAGATGGAAACTTATCATTTCTTTCCAATTTTATCTGGTTCTTGTGCCCCAAACTTTCTTCCCTTTCTTAATAGCTTTATTAATATATGATTCATATTTCTTTTTTAATCTAGCCAAGAAACTTCCACAAGCTTTAATTTTTCAGTCTTTTCTATGGGCAGTTTGAAGGCTTTAAAATGCATTTCATAGATTTTAAAAGGCTAGAAATGGGTATAGAATTGCCCTCATATGTCTAAGATAACATAGCAACTCTGTGGACACAAATTCCTTCCCTTTCCCACAAAACACTGACAATCTTAGTTTTCTATTTCTATTAGAATCGCTTAAGAAATGATCTTCCACAAACTCACTGCACCCTGAAAATAACTGTACAGATGCCATAAACCCCAGACAACTTGGGGTCACCCTGAACCGATTGGACTTCCATAGAATTTAATATGTGATATAACTTTAACAATGCAGAAAATATGTTTTACTTCATGTGCAACAACTTACACAGTGCTTTCCCTACACTCTTAAAGTAGATGGTGGCAGTTTCAACTTTACATGGGAATAGCATGTGGAATGGGTGTATCATTTACAACATTCTTAAGCAAGAGAACTTTATCAGAGATGGGACATTTGCACCTTTCTGCCCAAAGTAGCCAGCACACTACAAATACCCCAGAGCTTCCAGGGTGAGAAGACTCCCTCTTTGAGCCCATTTGGGTTGGTCTATGGGGAATGCCGAGAATCACACCAGGTCTGGCAGGAGGATGGAGGTGCACACTTTTGATGCAGAAACACCCGGCCCCAAACAGCAGAAGTTCTCTATCTCCTGGCCAGGCCGGAGGTGACCCACATGAGCATCCCCTCAGCTTACAGAGACTTCAAAAAGGAACTGAGTTACTTGGAACAAGATTTAAAAAACAGACTCCAGTAACTCTCTCGTTGTCTCTGTCTTTCCGATTCTTTTGACACACTTACATTTCTAAGAAGTTCCATGTTTTCTTTCCCCCACTGGATGGAAAACAACAAACACAAGCACAGTGCACATAGACAGCTTCCATCTGCCTCGGAAGCAAATTATCCCCGTTGAGTAAGGTAACAGAAAAAGGGATGCCGCATTCTGAAGACTCCACCATCATTCTGAAGAAACAGGCCTAGGTCTCCTCGCCGATGCTAGGTCTCTAATGCCAATGTCCATTCAGAAAGAAGGGCCTCCCTCTGAAGCCCTGTAGGCCATCAGCCTTTCAGCCAGACCTTGCTGGCTGCCCAGGAGCCTGTCAGGACAGGGGAGGGATGCAGCTATTTAACTTCCTATTGCCTGCATTTCTCATACCCCCATCTATCCTTAGGGAGCAGCTGCAAAACTGCATTTTACCATAGTGACTTTTCATTCCTAACCAAGGTTTACTTCACTGGCTTGGCTGATCAACCAGTGCAACCCACTCTTTTTGTAAGACATCTTCCCTGATGCCTGCATCGTCTGAACGCTCCACACACCCACATCCTCTGCCTGCCATAACTGGTTGGGGCCCACCATGAGTCAGCAGGAAGCCTGGTTAGGCCCACTCTACTCATTACACGAACCGTATGATGTAGTTAAATATTTGAGTATGGGGACAGTTGTTTCTATGCAAACTAAATTGAATGCACTTATGACTCTCTTAACCCATTACATCAAAATACATGCAGGTATTAATAAAAGATAGGAAAACATCTTAAAAACCTGGAGATATTTTATTCTCAGACTGCTTTGAGTTTTAGGTTTTCTCTCTATTTTAAAGAGACTGAAACAGGAACATTAAAGTATGCAATTAAAGGTATTCCTCGCTGGGTGTGGTGGCTCACGCCTGTTATCCTAGCACTCTGGGACACCAAGGCAGGTGGATTGCTTGAGTTCACAGGTTTGAGACCAGCCTGAGCCAGAGTGAGACCTTGTTTCTAAAAATAGCCAGGCGCTGTGGTGGGCACCTATAGTCCCAGCTAGTTGGGAGTCTGAGGCACAAGAATTGCTTAAGCCCAGGAGTTTGAGGTTGCTGTGAGCTAAGATGCCATGGCACTCTACCAAGGGTGACAAAGAGACTCTGTCTCAAATTAAATAAATAAATAAAACAAAGGTATTCTTTGTGCAAGGATGTAAATGGGGAGATCTATAATAAAACTAAAACTGCTGAAAATTTGAGAATTGATATGCATATATACATTTTGAGTCCAAATAAGGTTAGATTATGTATGTTTTTTGAATTCCCCTTGTTGACCGACTTTTATTTCTTTTGATAAAACTAATTGATGCCAATCTCAACTGTGTTGGCTAAGAAGCCTGCATTTACTTCTGGCCCAAAGCGAAGCCAGCCCAGTAAACTCACTCGTGAGAGTGAAGATGAAGGCATCAAGGCTGAAGTGGCAGTTTCATTGCTACAAGTCCTCTAAGCTGCTGAGAGTAAGTTCAGCCTTCCTATAATTCTGTTTTTCTTACATCTTACCTCCACCTCCCACCACTCCCCCAATCCCCAATGCTGAGAAAGGGACACCAGGTCATACCCATCCTTTTTGTAAAACTCCAGCATCATGTTATCCGTGGCGACGCTCAGGGGCCGGCGGGCCTGCTCGGGCTGGCGCCGGTCAGCAGGGTCCATGTCTGGGGAGGGCATTGAGCTGTAGTTGGCATTATGATTCACGTGTACTGGACTCCCATAATGGCCTGTGATGTTGAACTCTATCTCTGCAGGAAAGAAAGAATCGGTATAGGTAAACTCTTGGTCTGTCGCACCCTTACTGGCCAGGAGAGGAATGAGCAGACACTTCCTTCACAGGTTACCCCCTAGGAAAAATCATCCTCCGGTGCCACATTAGCTAATCTATTGATGTTAATTCATCTTATTAATATAATTCATCATATTTAGTAGGCCAAAGACAAGAACACATGTGATTTACTGTGTTTAATAAAGGCACGCATTTAATAAACAATGTTTGTGGTTAAAAAAACCCTTAGTTATAACAGGATAGATGGATACCTTCTGAAACAGAATTATCTTTCTCAAACCTCATGCTTCAGTGTGAAACCTCAGAGCAGTCCCAATCAAATCAGAAAAATATGGCAATGCCCACTATCATCAATATTATTTAACACTATTTGAGAAATGCTGGCCAGTGAAATTAGTCAAGAAAATAAAATTAGAGAATGATGATGATGTCTTTTTGGAAAACCAAAGAAAATAAAAAGGTTAGAAATGGTATGAGATTTCATTAAGGCTGTTTGTGGGCTATCAAAGCAGTGCTCAGATGTACTCATCCCATCCTTTCCTGGTCAGTGGGATGAGCCAGCTCTGCACAGTTCTGTCTGTCTGCGAGGGTGCCAAGCTAGGTCACCCACAGGGCCTACAGAACCACTGCCTTCAACGCCCATCTAGTTTCCTTTGTTACCTTGATTTCCTAAGTCCACCTAACTTTTTTGTGTCATCACATAATTCTTCAGAAATCAGCAATTTGGAGCTCTCACAGTCAAAACACATAAAGCGAAAGAAAGATAACTAAACTTCTTCAATGTCAGATCAGGAGTTGCTTGTTTAGCTCTAGATCAGTGGTTCTCAACCTTCCTAATGCCACGGCCCTTTAATACAATTCCTGTGGGTCGTGACCCACAGGTTGAGAACCGCTGCTCTAGAGGATAGAGCACAAAACTATAACATTTTATCCTTATATTTGTTAACGGCTACTGTCACGCAGCCAAAAGCCTTCCCTTAATATCTGCCAAACATAAGGTATGATACCAACTTTTTTTAAATGCAAACACCAAATTTAGTGTAACTACTGCTATCTCTTCAAAAGCTATCAGCCTTGAAAAGTCACCTGCTTATGGAATGGGGCTTCCACGGCTCAGACATCTCTGAATCTTCTTCATAGGGAAGTTGCCTTGAAAGCCCAAATTTGAAGCAGATGAAAAAAAGAATCGGTGCCTTTGAGCCTCACCATTATATGCTGAGGGGCTACTTGAAGGACATAGGTTAAGGGAGCAAAAGGAGAGCTGTAGGGCACCTGGTGGTTGTAAGTCCTGAGTAAACGTTCCCATCCATCTCTGTTCTCAGCCTCCTTCCGCATCTAAAAGAGTGAAGGGTTTGGAGCAGAGAAAGGACCTCTCTTTCCTTCCTGTGCTAGTGTGGCACGATTCACAGACGGGAAGAAATCATGATGTGGATGTTAGACCAGGAGAGCTCACAGATACGATTAGTACATACTGTGGGCACGTGTAGGCTAGAATGTCCCTCAAAACAGGGATGAGAGAGCAGGAAGCCACCACCAGACCTTCCCCTGGTGCCAGCATGCATTTCTGTATTTCTGTGTGTGTGTAGGAGAGTTAACTCAACAAACAGGTGGTGTCTCAAGCCTGTAATCCTTGCACTTTGGGAGGCTGAGGAAGGAGGATAGCTCAAGGCCATGAGTTTAAGACCAGCCTTGAGCAACATAGTGAGATCTCGTGTCTATACACATTTAAAAAATTAGCCAAGCACAGTGGTGCACAGCTATAGTCCCAGCTACATTTTGAGAGGCAGGAAGACCATTTGGACCCACGAGTTTGAAGTTGCAGTGAGATGTGATGACACCACTGCCCTAGAGTTGCCTGGCTGCTGAGAGCAAGCGATAGTCCCCAAACAAATAAAGACACCAAAACCCGTGGGCAATGGTACTTAGTTTCCAAAGCTCCCTGCCTCTTGCCCCCACCCTCAGCAGCCCCACATACCCCCGGGGAAGAACCAGTCTGCATGCTGGATGATGGGCTCCACAATCCCGACGATCTGCAGGGACACTGTGGTCATCATCTCCGTGATGTTCCTGTAAGTGCAGAGAAAGGAGGACAGGGTGGGGTTACCCGCCAAGGCGGCAGACAGAGCCTGGGAAGGGCCCTGCCCTGGAAATGTGCAGACCAGGGTTTGAGAAGGGCATTTCACCTTTCAGAATTTCTCTTTCCCATCTACAGAACAGGGACAATCCTGGGGGCAAATGAACAATGTCCATTAAGAACAAAACAAACAGGCTGGTCTTCAACATGCCTTCCTTCTCATCACTCCCAGGCTCCTGCTCTGCCCCTGGGATGGTCCTCCTGCCCTCTAAATCCTGACACTGGGATGACGAAGTGTTCAGGGGGCCTGGAAGAGCTTGCCTTACCTGTGCCATCACGTCCCTCACCCCTTTCTTCCCTTCCTGACGCTGACTTAGATTAGCTCTGAGAAGATTCTCACTTCAGACCTTTGAGACCATCAACGACAACAAAAAAGAAGGTATAGAATTCTGCACCTCCTCCCCAACCCCGGAAAGAAACAGGCCATGATAGACATGGGACATGAAAATCACAGGTGGTCAGCAGTTATCTGGGGCCCCAGCCATCCCGGACCCCCTCTCCAGGCCCCGCAGCCACCTGCAGCCCCCAGATAGCCTCCCCACCTTGAACTCACCCTTCTGCCTGTGGCCACAGGAGGTTGGGACCTAAAACAATTGCCATGTTACTAGGGGTCATCTTGTTTACATCTTGATATTCTGACAGCTTGGATAAAAATTTGATCAAGTATCTGAAAGGAAATCAGAAAGGCCAGCTTTAACCAGGGCTCAGCACCAGCCGTGTTCCCTGAGGCCTGAGTAAAAGCTTCTCTCCTGTCGCAGGTCTTACTGACAAGGAGACTCACACCACTTATAATGTAATGCATTAGGAAATGGGAATTCCGTGTTCCCTTTCTCAAAATAGAGAGACTCAGCCCTTAACTCAGGTAGATGTTGACAACTGTCTCCACTAACACTGGCCACAAAGCCATCATGTTTCCTTTTGTCGCAATACAGAATGACCATGACCTACTCCCCCTCTGGGTGCAGAAGTGACAAAGTGTTGGGGTGTTGCTGGCAGGGACATATGCATGCCAGGAGTGGTGTCCCCTGGAATTACCCTCAGCTGGGCTTTCTGGAAAGATCCAATAAAGAAAAAAAAAATCAAACATAGACTTAGCGTAGGATCCAGCAATCCCACTCCTACAGATATATCCAAGAGAAATTCTGCCCATGCACAAAATTGAACATAATTGTTTTCTTTTTCTTTCTTTTTCTTTCTTTTTTATTGAGACAGAGCATCACTATAGAGTGCTGTTATATCACAGTTCACAGCAACCTCAAACTCTTGGGCTTAAGTGATTTTCTTGCCTTAGCCTCCCAAGTAGCTGGGACTGCAGCACCTGCCACAATGCCCAGCTGTTTTTTTGTTGTAGTTGCCATTGTTGTTTTAGCTGCCCAGGTTGTGTTTGAACCGCCATCCTGGTGTATGTGGCCGGGGCCCTACTCACTGAGCTACAGGCACTGAACCTGAACATAAATTTTTCATTGCAGCATTATTCATAGTAGCCAAAAAAATGGAAGCCACCCAAATAACCCATCAAAAGATAGATAAATAAAATGTGGGATACCCAAACAGTGTAATACTGTTCAGCCAAAAAAGGGATTACTGACACAAGTCACAACACAGATGAACCCTGAAAACATTATGCTAAATGAAAGCAGCCAGACACAAAAGACCACACGTTATTTAGTTTCTATGAAAGGTCCAGAATGGGAAAGGTAAAAAGCCAGAAGGAGAATTAGTGGTTGCTAGGGACAGGGTTGGGGGAAATGGTGAGTGACTGCTAATGGCCCTAGGTTTCTTTTGGGGTGATGAAAATGTTCTAAAATTACATAGAAGCGATAGCTGTACAACGCTGCAAATCCATTAAAAAAAACCCCACTAAACTGTACACTTTAAAAAGGTACAATATAAACTAATGGTACAAGGTGGCCACAAAATTCGTGTGCAACTTAAAATGCACATGAACTTCACGGCCATGCTGTACGTACATGTATATTAATCTGAAATTAAATACATAAAAATAACGATAAAGGTGCAATAGTATGTGAATCACGGCTTTATTTTTTTTAAAAAAGAGCACAAATGAGGCACAGAAAGTAGCTCTAATGAAATGCACTAAAAATCTGCCAGGCCCTGACAAGAAGTCCCAGGACCCTCTAAGGGCACAGATTTTCTCCTGGACTCTGTTACAAAAGGCCGTGGCCCTAATCCTTTCTTGCTTGGCTCACAGAGAACTGACTCAGTGAGGGGTGTTCACCTTCTGCCAGCCAGGGAGAAAATGCAGCAGACACAGAGCCCTACCATGTGGTCACTAAGCCGTCACTGTGATGAGTGACTCCACCTAACTCCTGACCATGCCTTGCCCTCCAGGAGGCCACAAAGCATACAACAAGGATAGCAGGGACCTATGTCAAGGACAGTGAATCCACTGGCTGGCGTCAGCAACATGCCATGAGTTGAACAGTTGAAGTGACCTGATTCTCACTCTTGGGATTGTTTTTATTTTATGTGACACAGTCTCACTATGTAGCCCTCGGTAGAGTGCTGTGGTGTCACAGCTCACAGCAACCTCAAACTCTTGGGCTTAAGTGATTCTCTTGCCTCAGTCTTGGGAGCAAGTAGCTGGGACTATAGGCGCCCGCCACAATGCCTGGCCATTTTTGGTAACAGTTGTCTTTGTTGTTTAGCAGGCCCTGGCCAGGCTCGAACCTGCCAGCTTTGATGTATGTGGCTGGCTCCCTACTCACTGAGTCACAGGCCCGAGCTGGGGTTGTTTTTATTAATTGTGGTAAGATATACACAAAGTTTACTATTTTACCACTTTTAGGTATATGATTTAGTGGCGTAACGTACATTCACAGCGTCATGAAACCATCACTACCATCCATCTCCAGATGGATTTCATCTCCCCCCACTGAACTCTGTGCGCATTAAACAACCACCTCCCCTTCCCTTTCCCCAGCCACAACCCTTCTATTTTCTCTCTCAGTCTGGCTACTCGAGGTCCTTGACATAAGTGGAGTCACACAGTATGTATCTGGCTTATTTCACGTGGCATCACGTCCTCGATGTTCATCCCAAGTCCCTGCTGTGGCAAGAATCAGAATTTCATACTCCACTACATGAACAGGCCACCTTCTGTTCCTGCAGTCATCCAGCAATGGACATCTGGGTTCCCACCTTGCTGCAGTAAATGATGCATGTAAATGAACATGGGTGTCCAAACACCAAGGCCACGCCCTGGCTTCTCTTGGGTTCACATGGACTGTATGTGAATTATAGGTTTCATATTTTGAGGAACCGTCATTCCATAACTCTTGAGACTTTTAACAGGAAAACAGAAATAATCAAGCAGATGGCAGCAGGTACTGATGCTAAAAGTTTATACATGAAGGAGCAGCGAGGGGGCGCAGCGCTGGGAGGGGCGCTGGCAAGACAGAGCGATGGAGAAGCAGAGCAGAGTGTGAAACAGAGGGAGCCAGGCACGGGGAGAAGAGCTGCAACATGGTGGGAAGTAAAATCTTGGTGGCTGCAAGAAAAGTGAGAGGCAGATGTGGAATCTGGGACTTGTGAATGCGGGAGCACTGGAGAACATTCTCCCACGCCTCTCCTTCCTATGGACTCACTATGGGTCAGCTTCACCCAGGTGTCCAAAAACATCTTGACCATAAGTCTCCAACATCTTAAGATCGCCTGCATTCACTTCTGTTCCTTGCAAATCAAAGTACTTAACTAAATTAGCCAACAGCTAGTGCCTCCAAAGTCAAATAGCTACTTTCAGTCTGTTTCCTTATCTGCACAATGGTAGTAAGTACCCCTGCCTGATAGGACAGTTTGAGGTTTAAAAGAGCCCACGGTGTTAGCCACAGCTTGGCTGTGCATGCTACTTACCATGACTTGCAGCAGGGGAACTGTGTCTGAAGCTCTACGATCCACTTACCGGATGTTGTTGTGATTGGCCTTCGGCAATTTTTCACAAGCGTTCCAGAGAGCCTGAAGCTTTTTGTCTTGCTCCTGGATACTGGGAAATTGATAGGAAATTGGGTGATGATGAATCAATGAAGTCTCACTGGCAATTATATTAACTAGTCATCGTAGTAGTAATATTTAACAATCAGGAGCCAACCATCATAACTGACCACATTGGGACATCATTATTTTAAAAACTGGTTATTATTATTTCCCTCTTTGTGCTCTCCTTCTGTCCTGTGCTTTTCAAATAGAACTTCCTCTGCACACATCATATTTCCCAAGTGAACCTGTGCTGGGGAGTAGGTAAGGGCAGAGGGCAGACATAGCAGGGTTACAGGGTACCAGTCAGGGAGCTCCATGCTTAATTTGAGTTCCTCGACATCTGGCACAGAGGGCAGCACCAACCTTACAGGAGATTATTGTATTTCAGACCCAACTCAGCAGGACGCAGACAGGTCTGCCTTGGAGCGGGACAACTGGCAGTCGAGATGGAGCCAGGGATTCTTATAGCTTCCAAGTATCTCTCAGCCTCTGCTTTGTATGACTTCAGCATGCAAGCACATAATTTACAGGGCTTCTAAAGGTGTGTTCTTTCTGAGTTTCAAGCCATCTCACACTGTGCTGGTGATCCCTAGCTCCATCTCTGACTGACCTGTCTGTGTCCTGCTGAGCTGGGCTGAAATCCAATCCCCTGGAACGCTGGTGCTGCCCTCTGGTGAAACTCAGCTTCACCAAAGGTTAATGGTTATCAGCCCAACAGCCTTGGGAGCTCTGAGACACAGAACCTAGACCAATTCTATCCAAATCTTAAAAAAAAAAAAAAAAAAAAGGCTCAGACAGTGGTATCTTAAAACTTCGCAGGACACGCTCAGGCACACAAAGGGTTAGAAACCACTGTTCTAGGCAAAATTACTGTTTCCTGGGTAGAGTGCTGTGGCATCATAACTCACAGCAACCTCAACTCTTAGGCTCAAACAGTCCTCTTGCCTCAGTCTCCTGAGTAGCTGGGCTTACAGGTGCCCGCCACAATGCCCAGATAGTTTTTCTGTTTTTAGTAGAGACAGGGTCTCACTCTTAGTCAGGCTGGTATCAAACGCCTGAGCACAAGCAGTCCACCCTCCTTGGACTCCCACAGTGCTAGGATTACAGGCATGAGCCACCATGCCCAGCCTGACTAGTAATTTTCAACTGGTGTGCTGCAAGAATTTTTAAAGATCATTAATTAAATTACTTTCAAAACACGTTCAAAGCGCAGTAAATATATTCTATTTTTAATCTCTTTTTGGACTAACATTAAGTGCACGGTGCAAGTTTAAGTCTAGTTCAAGTGTGCCTGTAGTTGAACACTGCCCGGCACCAGCTGTAAAAGCTCTCTGCATTCTCATTGTTCCCGACACACCTCTAGAGTCCTCGGTCTCCCGCCGAGTTGTGGCCTCTCCCTTGGTGCACCTTCTGGAGTGGCAGACACGAGCCACTGCCCACATATTGTGCTTTTATGTTTACGGCTCATTAGATGTTGTTAAAATATTTTTAACTATTATATATAAGGCTAAGACCTTGTGCCCATTCCTGGTCCTAGTCTTCTTTCCAGAAGGAATCATAGCCATCGGCCTGTGTTAGCCCTTCTAGAACCTTCTTTTATGCATGTACAGGCACTCCTAAAATTTCATTCTTTTGTGTTTGTTTGATATCTATTTTCCTTTTTGCAAAAACAGAATATCACACATGTCCTTGTTAACTCCTTTATTTCACTCAACAGTAAATCCCCAAACCTTTTCCTGTTAGCATATATGACTAGGTTAGAGTTTGCTCTACTTAGTTTTTAACTGCTGCTGACTATGACATGCTCTAGACAGAGCCTGGTTTATTTAGCCTCTTCCCACATCCTTTCTCCAATGCACCTTTAGTAACTCTGGGCTCCTGCTGCTCCAAACAGTACCACCATCACCATCCTGGTGCATGCCTCGCTGGGCACACGCAGGTAGAAGTAATCCTCTGTGATGGATACCAAGCAATGGGGTTGCTAGATCATGAGTTACACGCGTTCCTAATATCTGTACATACTTCCAAATAAACTCCAACCAACCCATAAGACAGTCCAGAACAAAGGGGTACTCACTTGGAGGCCTGGATCCACTCGTCATAGAGTTCAAAGGTCATAAGAGGTTCTGGCAACTCTCGGAGGTAAGATTTCAAAGCTCCTGGGTATGATTACAACATTGTCTGTGAACTGTTATGACACGGCAGAGACAGGATCCACCAGCCAGCACTGCCCATGAGGACTCCCTTGGAGAAGGGCCCCCCCAACTATTGTGCCAGTATCACAGAGTGGCTTCCCATGTGAACAGGTACAAGGCTCTGCCAGGGGCTGACAACCACACAGCCCTCTTACTTCCCACCACTGTCTCTTCTCTTCACACCCTAGGAGGCCTTCCTTCAAGGGGCCACAGCACCCAAGCCTAGAACTGGGCCCTGAGTGGACATGTCTGAAGCATATCAGATTGGCACACCACTGGCCCAAGTGTCCCAGACACATAGCCACACAGCCTCTTTCCCATGGGTCCCCACAGCACACAGAAGGTTTGAGCCGAGAAGGCATGGGCTCCCACCTGCGATTGCGTGGGGGTCTGCCGAGTACTCCTGCACGTCCACCACACAGCAGTCCAGGGCAGCTTTCAGCTTCTTCAGCTTGGAGGCAGAGGGGGCTACTCGGAAGAGTCCCTGCCAACAGGACAGAAGGTCAGTAGGCAGCTCTGTGCCTCCCAGGTATGAGAACACAGCAGACAGACCGCAATCTACCTCCTCCTTTCCTCCAAAACCTCTTAGATGCACTGGTCCAACATCGCTTTCCAATATCACAGCTACTTGTTTTCCAAATGTCTCCTCCTTTGCACATAAGCAGCTCAAGGCCAGGGACTGGACTTTGCCCACTGCTGTGTCCCCAGGGTCTAGTGCGGTAAATATTTGTTGAATAAATGAACGTTAGTCCCTCCACGTTGCATTTTTAAAAGTTAGTTTCTAATCACTGCCACCGCCTCTGAGTGAACCATTGTACCTTGCAGAGCAACAGTGAGCTATGAGAAAGGAAGATACGGGCAGGAGAAGGCTGGGTCGAAGAGAAGGCTGATGCAGGGCAGAGCTGGAGAGAAGCCTCCACGTCACAGTAAGGAGAGGTGGACTAAAGACCTATCTATCTGTTCTGTTCCATTCTCTTAGCTCCCTGCTTACTGGGAAGCAATCCACGGGCTGAGAAATATGCAGGCAGAATCTCACTCCTTTGGTTTATGGCCATTCAGATTTACAAGTTCCTTTAGAAGAATACGTTCCTGGTCTGGAATACTGAGCTTATGGCCTGCTGGGATTGCCAGCTCCCTTCTCAAAACAGGGTGTATTGGATAAATAGATGTGCAAAGCTCTTTGACATGTATGTGGGAAAGCTACGTAAACACAGTTGGACTAGTGTATGAGTAAGGCTGCCAGGACAAAGCCAGCGAGCTGCAGGATGCAATAGAGAGGCGGCTTAGATCTTTCTAAAACTATGCTGTCTCTATGCAAGGAGCACTAGCAGGATCTGGTGATGGCCAGTGCCAAAGACAGGGAAACAGATGTGCCAAGTGCAAGCCTTTAGAAGTGTAAGACCCATGCGGAGGAGGATATAGTTAAGACGGCTAGGGAGTCCAGTTTTAGAGGTGCATGAGGAAAATCTGCATAGAAATATTGAAGAATGGTGGAGAACAGAGTGGTGCCTTCCATCAGAAGACTTGTCGCTGAGGCTCAAGCATAGTTCTGGGATGGCAGAGCAAGTAGAGGTGCTGAACAAGGCCCCTGAGGTCAGAGGCAAGAAGGGGACCTGGGAGGGTCACTCGTTTCAAGGACGGCTCCATTGGTAGCACCAGGCACTGGCGTGGCCCAGGAGGCTGGGACTAAGTCATTGGGTCTAACATTGGAGAGGGAGGCCCCTGGGGACCACTGAGGGATGGGAGCAGGTGTAACACCCCAGGAAGAAGATCAGTAGGTGGTGGCAAAGCAGCAAAAGTGGCAAGTGATGGTGAGATGGCCGCCACGGCCCTGTGCCACCCCCTCAGACCGGGGGCAGGAGACGGAGGGAAGAATGGGGAGACAGGATAAGAACTTACTGAGCTCATATGATGAAAAATTGTTTGCTTATCTGCCAACCGCAAATGCAAAGTCTGCTTCTGTGAAGGTCGGTTAAGATAACCGACTGCTTGCTTGCCTGCATCAGCCGACCCTATAAAAACCCTGATTCTGAGCTGGTCGCGGCTGCTCTCCTTGCTCAGGGTGACAGCCAGCTGGCAGGTCAATAAAGACTCCGAATTGAGTTTTGAAATTATCTGTCTGGTGGTCTTTGCTTGTGCCATAACAATGGAAGCTTTTTAAGCAAGTGGGTTACATAAATACAAAACCAATGAGCTGGTGAAAGAATGAGTTGCAGCAGGATGAAAGAAGACATTTTTTCTAGGCTAAAGGAAACCTGAGCCTAGTTGCTACTACAGGAGAAGAGCTGATACAAAGTGGGGAGATGTGTAAGTGGCCGACTGAGGTCTGGCAGGACGTGGAATGGCCCAAAGAGGACAGAGGCAGGAGAGTGGGGAGACAGGGTAGGAGATGCCCAAGAGAATGTCCAAGAGCCAGTTTACACTGGTTGGAGATTTGATGACACTAATAAATTAGTTATGATTTGGGTATGGTAATAACACTTGAAAGCACTATATCTTTTAGAGATACATATGAATGTATTCTTTTTTTTTTGAGACAAAGTCTCACTATGTTGCCCTGGGTAGAGTGCTGTGGCGTCACAGCTCACAGCAACTTCAAACACTTGGGCTTAAGTGATTCTCTTGCCTCAGTCTCCCAAGTAGCTGGGACTATAGGAGCCCACACACACCTGGCTATTTTTTTTATTGTAGCTGTCATTGTTATTTGGCTGGGTTCGAACCCTCCAGCCCCGGTGTATGTGGCCAGTGTTGTAACTGCTGAGCTACAGGCACCAAGCTTTGAATGCATTGAAATGATACCATGAAATGATAGATGTTTGGGATTTACTTCGAAATATCCAAGGCAGGGATTTGGGGGCAGGAGATGAAGGCAGAGAAGAATAAGATTGACCATAAACTGGGAGATGGGATCATTATTTTATCTTTATGGGTCTATGCTTTTCTACAATGAAAATAAAAAAATGGAGAAAGAAAAAGCCCAGTCCATCTCTCACCCTTTTTTAATTGGTAACAAACATGAAATGTCTGGCAAAAAGGTATGGTCAAAAAACACATTTATTCCCATTCCTCTCCGAATATCCAGAGTGTGGACTAGGCCTAGCAGGACGGAAGCAGCCACATCTATGAGCTCATCTGCTCCCTTCTCTCCCACAACCCTCACCGTTTTCCCCACGTGATCTAGTGCTTATTCAGAGACGTACACGTTGTCTTGGATTGATGAAGCTCGTTGGAGGAAGGCGAGACTCATCCCCACAACACAAGTTTATATGTGCCACCTCATTCTTGCATACTTTGCTCAGGGATAAACATGTAACAGGCCCTAAATAAATATGAACTGATTGATCAGATCGAAGGAAGATGAAGATGTGAAAACAGCCTAAGGCAGAGAGCAAAGTTGAGATCTATCTCCCAGGGAATGATTTACAGGGCAATGATTATAACCATAGCCACCAATTTCTTGTAGACCTTTTTTACATGTGGCTTTTTTTTTTTTTTTTTTTTGTGACAGAGTCTCACTATGTTGCCTTTGGTAGAGTGCCGTGGCATCGCAGCTCACAGCAACCTCAAACTCTTGGGCTTAAGTGATCTCTTGCCTCAGTCTCCCAAGTAGGTGGGACTACAGGTGCCCACCACAACGCCTATTATTTTTGTTACAGTTGTCATTGTTGTTTGGCGGGCCCTGGGCCAGGTTCAAAACCGTCAGCTCTGGTGTATGTGGCTGGCACCCTAGCTGCTGAGCTATAGGCGCCCTGTACACTTGGCTTTTAAAAAGTGCTCTCACTTTTCTGTCAACCTTGTTTTCGAGGTTCTGTAACCTTCTTTTACTCTATAAAAGAGTAGTGATCACCAAGGTGAAGAGCTCTATTTTAAAAGTTAGGTAACATATTAAACAACAGGAAGACGGACAGAATGCTACAGCAGCAAATCAAGTTAATGATAAGGAAAGATGGCGAGAACAAGACCATCAGTTCCTCCTGGCTAACTGTCTCTCACAGTGCTTGCAACAGTGAGGGCTGATGGTAAAGGCAGGACCAGCGTGTGCAGGAGAGGAGGCTGTGCCATTGTCCTAACACATTTGGATTCGAAAAGTCCGGAGCAGGACAACACAGGAAAGAAGGTCTTGTGAGGCCTGTCCCGTTGGGGAGGAGACCTGCCCCAGCCACCTGCTCCAGCCAGGGGTGGCTGTGCCCACACCTACCTCCTCCTGCATCCCACACTCGAGCAGCATCGTCACACACGCCTCGATGGGGAAGGCGATCTCCCGGCCGCTGATGGTTAGGTGTTCCTCCAGGGGCTTCCCAAAGGAGGGTTTCTCCACCCAGGCCTCTGAGCGGGAGGATTGAGAAAGGGGTCGGTCAGCAGTTTGAGATGGTCAGTCATGCTGGAATCTTCCTTCCAGATTCTTCTAAGACTTCCAAAGAAATGGAGGCCCAGTGCAGCCCCCAGCTGTGATTTGGGGGATGACAGGGGGATTGGAGGGAGGAAGGCCAGACAGCTGTGCCTGGAGCTGCTGGGGCTAATATCACACACACCCCTCATGCCTCCCCGTGGCGGGGGCAGTGTGTGTGCGTGTGCTCTACCACACCATAACTGGATCGAGACACCAGCCTGGAAGTCCTAGAGACTCCTATGAGGGGGCCTGCTGGACAGAGCATAAGGTGAACACCATACAGGGAATTGCTCTTACCCAGGAAAGCAAGCAGGGTCCCCAGTCCTCCCCTTTCCAAGGAAGGCTGCACTCACCCTGTTGTGCTTTGATCTGAGGCAGCACAGCCTGCAGGAGGGTCAGTGACTTCCTGTGGTACTCAGCTTGAACTTCGATCAGCTGGAAAAACACAGGGCAAGCATCACCTTTGGCACAGGCAGCAGGAAGGCACTTATCCCGGGGAAGGGGGCATCGTGCCCAGTTCCCGCCTCTAATCTACCTAACCTGATGGGCGTGCATCCTCACTAGCCCCATAATGAAGAAGTCCCCAGTGGGAACTTGCAAGGCAGAAGAATCAAGAAGGAGTGGGCCCCCAGTGAGCCTGCCTTCACCATCACCCTGCCTAAGAGACAGGTGCAGCCATAGGAGGATGTAAATGGAAAACAGTTTAGAAACTCATTTGCCTAAAAGATAGACACATTAACGCCATTACCCTGTATGTTATCTTAGCTTCTGCAAAGTCCGTTTAGCACATAATTGATCAGAAAACTTGAGGCTTGATCTTCTTCACACACCTCCAGAGGTAAAACCACTTTAGCTATGGAGATGCAGCCCAAAGAACAGATTCTTTCAAAATGTTTTATTTTGATATTCCATCAATACCAAGTGGCCACAATGTTGGTAAGAGCACGTGAAAACCCTTGAACAATAGCTACTTTATTTCCTGAACCCATCGCCCTCCAAAATCAGATGTGTAGGAACAGAGGGGAGGGAGCCCCTGTTTGTGAGCTTGGTGTAGGTGGCAGACACGATGGTCCCCAACTAAAACTAAAGCAAAATTAATATTTTTTTAAAAAAAATCAGAATATTGCAATAAATGGTACACAAATGATAATTAGGTAGGCTAGTGAAGCTTGGAATGTCGATGAGTTCATTAATGTAAGAAACTCTAAAATTAAACATTTATCTGCATTGATTCTGGTTAAATACAAAAAAAATTTAAATTAAACATTTGCACAAGTAGAAACATTGGAATACACTTGAAAAAATACTACTACTTTAGAATAAACTTTCTAAGTTGGAAGTTAGGGAATCGACACCTTTTCGGGGTAGAAGGGACTCGTCTGTGAGTTGGATACCTAATGAAAATGGAAAACTGCTGCCAGCTCACTGCTGTGCACCTTGCTGTCAAAGCATTTGAAACTTTTCAGTATTTCCCTTGTTATTCTTCTTTTTTCCTTCCTTTCTTTTCCCTTCTTTAGATATTTGATGATAAATAGAGAGCTTATAGGTGGTAGCCTTTTATCCCCAACACTGAAAGCAGGTGAGCGTAATTGTTTTTTTCTTTTTTAATTTGTATTTTTATTCCCTTTTTTTTTTTTTTGCAACAGTCTCACTCTGTCACCCTGTCATAGCTCACAGCAACCTCAAACTGCTGGGCTCAAGCAATCCTCTTTGCCTCAGCAAAGTATTGGGGACTACAGGTGTGTGCCACCAAGTCCAATTAGTTTTTTAATTTTTAGTAGAGACAGGTCTCACTCTTGCTCAGGCTGGTCTCAAACTCCTGAGCTCAACCCGCCTCGGCCTCCTAGAATATTAGGATTATAGACGTGACACTGTGCCCAGACAAATTTTTACCAGCCTTTTTAATTTTTAATTTTAATTAATTTTAATTTTTACTAGCCTTGCACTGACCCTAGTAAACAGCCCTAATTATCTGCACCAGATTACTCAAGTTTAGATGACTCAGATCTTGTTTCTTCCTCTTTCTCTCTAAACCTTCCTTGATTGATGGGAGGCTGGCACAGAGGCCACACTGATCATTGTTTATCCACTTGTCATTGTCTTTGATAATAATGTAGATTTAAAAACATACATATGCATAAGGAGGAAGGCTTATCTTTCTATATCTCTTAAGTCTCTTGTTATCACAGACCATGGCTTCTCAATGTCAGACCTACTGACATTTTGGACTGGACAGTTCATCGCTGTGAGGACCTTCCTGTGCACCGTGCAATATTTAGAAACACCTCTGCTCTCTACTCCCTAAATGCCACCTCCCTTCCCAGCTGTGACAAGCAAAAATGGCTCCAGCCAGATGTCCACTGGAGGAGAGGGCAAAATCACTCCTGGCTTAGAACCACTGGACTGAGTTGTAATAATCCTGGGGGTTGGAGGTGGGTTTTATTGTCAGGTCTTTGAAGAAACCTGGGATTACAAGGGATTACAGAAGGCAGGATTTGTTTTCAGGTAGAACAGTCAAAGCCCTACCCTCTTCCCCACCTGTCTGCACCATGACTCCTATGAACAGTCTTTGAGCAGTCTTACCTTTCTTGATCCTTACCGTTTGAAAGTAGTTTGCATAGTCAATTTCTTTGGCCACAAAACTGTACATGTCAGCCGACAGCTGGTCCTGTGCAAGGGAAAGCATACAACCCAGATAAAGCGTGCACCAGTGGGGAGTGGTTAAAGCCTGACTCAAGTCAACACCGCAGAAAAAGCCATAATGCTGTTTAACCTCCTTTTTAATAACACTTGATAGGTACATATATTATGGACTTTTCTCAGGGGCATTTCCACGTTACCCAACCACAGCTCCGATGCATAAGTCAGTTTGTAAAGAACACCTAGCCAGCCATTTCTCTAGGGTAGGAACACATGTGCCACCTGCAGAGTTATAGTCAGAGCTGGGGCAGGGGAGTGACGTGCGGACACTTCCTTGCGTCTCTGCAGCCCCCACTCTGAAGCCAGCTCCGGCACACTCTGTGCTGTTGCCCTTTTCATTCTGCTGTTCCTTTTCTTTGATCATTTTACTGCTCAGCTTTCTTTCATTCTCATTACTGATTGGTTGATCATAAGCATATGGGAAAAAGATGGAAATGTTCCAACTTGGAGGAAGCCTGGGTAAGACAGGTGCACAGGGAAAGGACTGCTGACTCAAAGCTTGGCAAAATCTGGGCTCATCCAATATTGCACACAAATCTAATGGTGTTAACAAAACCATCATCATTCAGTGCTCCATGGGATTGGGTGGCAACAACTTAATGCTGCCTGGAATCTGGAATGTTTCATCCTTAGAGGAGAACAGTTTTCAGTTCCACTGACTCACCCATAGCATGGTATAATAAAAATACACTTTCTTTTTCTTTCTTTTTTTTTTTTTTTAAGTACATTTTCAACATAATGTAGACTCTGTCACACTAACCGTATTTGGGGGCATCACTAAACATAATTTCATATGATGAAAATTACACAAGTCACATGATCAACCTCCAACACCCTTCCTTGTTCACCGGCTCTTGGCGAGAGACCTCAGAGAAGATGCTTAGTTGAGGAAAGAACATACATGTTCAGGTGAGGCCAGAGAACATGAAAACAGCTCAAGAGAGCTGACTTGGATGTCAAATGAATAAGCACACACACCCACATGGTTCAGGAAGCACCTGTTCCATGAAACCTCCAGGAAGCTGAACCAACCCCACCACTCTCAATCTTTCCAGTCGCCATTTAAGCCAATTCTCAGGAAGAACGCTGGGATATGCAGGGATAATGGTTCTTTTCCAGTGTCTGTGACAGTCAAGCAATTGCTGAGAATATTATTCAAGAGTTTCTGTACACAGGCAACAGAATCAAGTAACAGAGTTAAGAGAAGAAATCTGTTCTCTGAAGAGCTCTGAGCACAGACCAGACAATTCCACTCTTGGTCTAGTTTCAGATAATGAAGAAAGAAAATGAATTAACACTCATTAAGAATATTCCAGATGCCAGACACAATATTACACAGAATTCACCTCTAACCCTCTCAGGTAAGTATTAAATTACCAATTTCAGATCAATAGGCAGCCAAGTTCAATGGTCTTATCTGTCTATTGACCACTGTCTCAACATGCTTAGCACTGTAGGGGCTCAGTAGGGTTCAGAGATGGTAAATTTCCTAAAGAATAATAAAGTGGGCTCAAAGACCACCCCGGCTCCATTTCATTAAAGGATCCCTTAAATGAAGGCCTTTGCAGAAGGCCCAGTCTATCAAAGGTTCAAGAGAAAACAGTTTTGATGTGAATCAGCCTTGTCTCTGCCATCCCTGTAGCAGCTGTGTTCAGGGGCTACCCATCTCCAGCAAGGTAGTAGCAGTTGTAAGGGAAATACTTCTTTTTCTTTTCTTTTTTTTTTTTTTTTTTCAGAAACAGATCTTACTGTATCCCCCAGGCTGAGTGAAGTGGACTGATGATAGCTCACAGTAACCTCAAACTCCTGGGTTCAAGTAATCTTATCACCTAGGTCTATGCAGTAGCTGTGACTACAGCTATGTGCCACAATGCCTGGCTAATTTTTAAATCTTTTTGTAGAGATGAGGTCTTGCTATGTTGCCTAAGCTGAACTTGAACTCCTGGCTTCAAGCAACTGTCACACTTCAGCCTTCCAGAATGTTAGGATTATAATCATGAGCCACTATGCCCAGCCAGAGATATTTCAAGACAGAAAAAAACCGAGTTGAGGCCAGACACAGTGGCTCACACCTGTAATCCTACCTCTACAGGAGGCTGAGGTGGGAGGATTGCTTGAGTCCAGGAATTTGAGGTTACAGTGACCTATGATGGTGCCACTGCACTCTACCCAAGGCGACAGAGCAAGAGTCTGTCTCAAAAAAAAAAAAAAAAAAAAAAAGGAAGAAGAAGAGGAGGAGGAGGAGGAAGAGGAAGAGGAAGAAAAAGAGTTGAGTGATAAAAATGTCTCAGCAGGCGAAACCTGTGGCTCAGTGGGTAGGACTCTGGCCCCATATACTGAGGGTGACGGGTTTGGACCTGGTCCCAGCCAAACTGCAACAAAAACAACAACAAAAAAAATACCCAGGTATTGTGGGAGGTGCCTGTAGTCCCAGTTACTTGGGAGGCTGAGGCAAGAGAGTTGCCTAAGCCCAGGAGTTGAAGGTTGCTGTGAGCTGTGACGCCACAGCACTCTACTGAGGACGATAAAGTAAGACTCTGTCTCTAGAAAAAGGAAAAAAAAAAAAAGTCTCAGCAGACAGGAAAGGAAGGGAGCCCCTGAAGGACTCTTCATCAAATACACATTTAACATCTTAGCATGTGAGCTTCTCAAACAGATGATACAAAAATATGCAGGTATACTCAGGAAGAGCTAGGACTTATAAAATTATGGCTGGACTACTGCACTATTAGGCTAACAACATGGATTCCAAATAAACTGCATTGTAAGTAAGAAATAAAAGTGGAAGGTATAAATCAAACCTCCATTTATCCAGATCACTAGCAAATTTTCTTTATAAAGAGAAAAAAACTTTCATCAACAATTGCCAAATTTAACATATTTTTAAAAATCATGTTTTCTGATTTTGTAACTAATCCACTCAGGAAAATACAAAATATATAAATTCACCTGCAGCCTCATCACAGCCACACCACTATAAACACCGAGGCTAGCTCATTTTGTGTCTGTCTATTCTAACCAGTCCTCTGTCTTTTGTACAATTGATCTACTTACAGAAAGAAAAAGAAAAAGAAAAAAAAAAAAAAATGAAAATGGGCCCAGATTGCCTTGTGGCTCATTTACCTCCAGATAAACACGCTTTTAATGGCCACATGATGCTTTATCATATGGACGGACTGTGTTTCTATCATTGGCTATTATGCTTCTAGTTTTTCATATTATAGTAAAAGCCAAATAAACATCTGTTTATATCTGTTTATGCAGGTTTTCACCCATCTCTGGATTATGTGGTCCAGTTTAGTCATCCTACTGATGATAAATTCGACACTTAAATAAATTCTGATTATTTAATTCTCTGTAGTTAAATTTTAAAACATTATAAACAAAATAATCAATTGGGCCGTTAGGCATCTGTCAATTCCTTTTATCATCCATTGTCAGTGGATTTATTGTCCATTCTGAACTCCCGTCAACACTGAGCATCCATTTTCCTATGAGAGGTGTCGCCTACTTTTTTTCTGAGACAGAGCCTTGCTCTATACCCTGGGCTACAGTGCAGCGGCATTATTATAGCGCGCTGCACCCTCAAATACCTACGGGCTCAAACAATCTTCCTGCCTCAGCCTCCTAAGCAGCTGAGACTACAGGTATGCACCACCATGCTTAGCTAATTTTTTTTTTTTTTTTTTTTTTTTTGTAGAGATGAGTTCTCGCTATGCTGCTCAAGCTGGTCTTGAACTCCTAGCCTCAAGCAATCCACCTTGCCTCGGCTCCCAAAGTGCTGGGATTACAAGTGTGAACCACTATGTCCAGCCTTCTTATTTATAAGATTTTTAAGTGTTATTTAGATTGGGGAGACCATTGGCTTTATTAAATACTGTGAATACTTTCCCCCAATTTGTCACCTGGGGCACTATAACATAACGTGGGGGTCCACAGTACTTTTCTATAGCTTTTGCACATAGTTATATGCATTAAATTTTTCTCTTTATGATCCCCTCCCTCAATCAACGATATAATTATCTATTTATCTATCTATCTATCTATATATATGTTCAATAAAGAACATAACTTGAAATGTTTAATATATTTAGAATTCAGTTTGTTACTCATCTCAGATACCAACTCAGAAAAAAACTTTCTTAAAGATCTAACCAAATGTCCCAGAATCATTTATGAATAGAGTAGTCTGTCCCTATGGATGGGAAATATCACATTTACCAGATGAAACTTCTCATATACTTGGATTTTCATCAGGCTGGGATGTCTTTTTTCCCTCTACTGATCTATATATGTTTGAAAAAATACTTAAATTTTAATTATGTAGCTCTGTAATATATTTTGAGAGAGTAATTCAAAGCTCCAATAATTTTCCCACATTAACTTTAGAAATGTTTTATCACCTTTTAAAAAATTTATTATAATGATATCTAGTTACCACAGTACTAATCAAATTAATTCTGGGAAATTCAAATGTTCATAATATTGATTTCCTCAGCATTATTTTATAATTATCCTGTATTTCATACTTTTATGGTAGAATTTAAAATATTCTATTATTAAAACAATTCCCCAAGATATTTATAAATACTGATTTCTTAAGTACTTTTTCTTGGTAATAAATAAACCTCAGTTTTTATTACTGACTTCTGGCTTCCAGTCCAGCATGTAAGGAGCTTAGAAGTCTGCCCTAGCAACCAGTAAGAAACTGGACAAACTGAAAAATAAACTTTCCTTAGATCTGTCGGAGCAAGGATGTCACAGAGCAAACTGCTGCCCCCCAAATTGGAGACGGACAGGCAGGTCCAGAAAATCACAACTCCGTGTAGCAGAAACCTGTAACGGGGTGGGACAATCCACAGTGTAACTGCGGACTTGCCGAAGGTGAAGTGTGGGCAAGTCTGAGGGGATGTAGTCCTGGGAGTCAGGGAGGTACTTTTACCTTCAGAACCTCTACCAGGTTCTCATGGTGAATTTCTGAGAAAAATCCTCTCTTGCTTACAGCAGGAGGAGGGAAAAAAGTAACGATTTGGAGTTATGCTAGACGCAGGGGTGGCGAACACGCGGCTAGAGCCGCATGCGGCTCCCGGCCAAAATGAATTTCGGCTCTTTGCCTCTTATCATTATTTTGTATACTGTGGCTCTTTGCCAAGTTTG
>CAUYPK010157760.1:0-24962 GCA_963574355.1 Loris lydekkerianus
GCAGTAAATGAAATAATAAAGTTCTTAGATGGAAATTTTCACTGAATACAATTTATAATTTCAATCCTTTCTGTGGCAACCTGTAAATATAAATTATAAATACATTAACTCTCTATTAATCTAAAGTGGTCTGCCTGACAATTTTACATTTTCTTTGCAAATAATGAGGCTGACCAAAAAGAAACCCATTTCCTTGAATGCAAAGCCCAGTGGCCTCTAATACAAAGTTAGATGATTCCAAGTAGTGAGTAATTTTAGTTATAATGAAGGACTTCTATAATTAGTGAACATGTATCACAAGAAATCAAGTTAATTTCTTCTGCTTCATCCTTGGAAACACTGTATTTTCCACCACAGCGGCAACTCAGAGAAAAAGAGTGATCATCCTCATTCCAAGGCATTTCTTCAAGATATATTTGAGCATCTACTGGTCCCGTATTTCTTAGATCATCTTCACACCGCTGCAGGTCATATTCCTTTTTCGTCTCTTCATTTCCTAGAATTTTCCATGCCTGATCAATTTCGATGAACTTCTGTATACATTTCTCTGCTGTTCCTGCTGGTACATCTGTACTTTGTTTATCTGGATGATACATTAATATGAGATTTTGATACTCCCATTTTAGCTCTGACACATTTGCCGATGGGTCTGCCCCCAGAATGCTGTACAATCCTTTTTCAGTGTCTGCTCAACTGCCATCATCCATTCAACAAGAAGTGGGCCTTCTCAGATCAGCAAACTTCACATCCAGCAGTGCCACTCCTACCCCGAGGTCGGCCAGACGAGGACGTGAGAATATTTTTAAATGTATATCACTCATGAATCCTAACATCCTGATCAATTTTTCACACATTTCTTTCCACACATCACAGATGCCTAGCTACGTTGCTCTTGTACTGCATTTCTCCTAAAATGCAGGGTACATTGCTGGCTTTTTATGAATATACACAATTTTAAGTAATGATTAAAATAATTATCTTCCTTACAGTGAAACTTGGTCTTATAAAAAGATACTGCTGCTATAGATAATTCCATCTATAGATAGACTAAATCAGATAATAGTTATAAGTTTCTCACAAAGATACCTTATTTTAGTGAGAAAAGACTTCTATTACATTACTTATAATATCAATTATAATAGAAGAAACTGAATATATTATATTATCCATGAAAAATGGACTTGTCTGATTTGTTTTCATTTCTTTTACTCCACCATAATTTTTTCAGTGAGTCCTTTATAATGCCAGAGCTCAGCTTCCCTTTCTCCTTAGTGGGAAAATTAATATTCTTATTTATACTCATACTCATTTCATCACTTATTCCACAGACTACTAGACCTAATGGGAGTCAAAACAGAGAATCCAGAAGAAGAAAGAATAAAAAATAGGTTTCTAATAGGTTTACTAATTTTTTTTGTCTTTAATTATCTTTTTCTTAAAGCCATCTCTTAGGATGGACTTTATTCCCAGTCCATATATAGTACAGCTTCAATTAATTTATTGGTTTGGAAGTTTGTATTATATCTTCTTTTTTCATTCTGAGAAATTGAGAAGAAAGAAAGTGAAAGATTATGTCTTCATTCATTACTCTTTTGCTGAGGCTTGCTCTTTGTTTATCTCAATTTCTGACTTCTATCCTTTCCTTCTATTGGAAGGACTTCTTCAGTTTTGTTTTTGTTTTTTATCTTGCTTCTGTTTTGTTTGTCTGAGCAAGTTTTCATTTCCCTTTCACTTTTGAAGACAGCTTTGCTGGGTATATAATTCTAGGTTGGCAGTTTTCTCAGTGTTTCAAATGATTGTCTCCATTCTCTTCCTGCTGGCAAGGTTTCTGGTGAGAAGTTCAGTGTAATTCTTATCCTTATTTCTTTGCAGGTAAGTTTCTTTTTCCTTTGACTGATTTCAAGGATTTCTCGTTGCCTTTGATTTTCTGCAGTTTGATTTTGTTATGTATAAATTGTTCTGTCGTTTGAGCTCCTTGGATTTGTAGCTGGATATTTGACACTAATTTTAAAAGCTTGTCAGACATTATTCCTTTAAATGATTCCTCTGTCCATGTCTCCTTTTGCCCCTCTGGCATTTTAACTAGGCATGTGTTACATTTTTTGCTTTTTTGATTTTTTTATCAATATTATTTAATTTCTGTTCTCTTTGAGTCAGTTTCTGTTGGCTAATTTTAACAACTAGGTAAAGTCTGCAAAATGAGGTTGTCAAGCATTTTGTTGTTATTATTTTTTTTTGAGTTCTAGCATTTTTTTCTTTTCTTCATCTCTCTGTGATTAGCTCTGTAGTCTTATAATTTGTTTACTTTTTCCATATCTCTGTGATTAGCTCTCTAGTCTTATAATTTGTTTACTTTTTCCAGTAGAGTCTTCAATTATATGATATTAGTTATAAAATATTAGTTATATGTTTTAAACTCCCAGTATGGGCAGTACTCATAGCTCAGTGGGTTGGGCGCCTGCCACATACACTGATGGTGGCGGGTTTGAACCCAGCCCCAGCCAGATAAAAACAACAACGACAAATGTTTTTCGCAACAACAGCAAAAAAAAAAAAAAAAAAAAAAATAGCCAGGCATGATGGCGGGTGCCTGTAGTCTCAGCTACTTGGGAGGCTGAGGCAAGAGAATCACTTAAGCCCAGGAATTGGAGGTTGCTGTGAGCTGTGACACCACAGTACTCTTGAGAGGGCTACAGCTCTGTCTCAAAAAAATAAATAAATAAAAATAAAAAGATAAATTTCCAGTATGATAAATTCTAACATCTTTGTCCTATTTGAGTCTTGTACTGGTGAGTGCAAAGAAAACTTAGTCATTTTCTTTCTCTTCAATATGGAGTTGCTTCCTCCCACCTGCAGGAAGGATGGAATCTGAAGAAGACAGATTCTGTCTCTCCTTCTCAGGGTACTGTGTAATCTAACTTACCAGTCACCTCCATCTACTTCCATAGTGCATAGAATCCTCTAGCAAGGTTACAGGATTTTTGTCTGCTATGATTTATGTTATTTTCCTATCACTGACCTCTGTGTAAGAGATGCTTCAGATGCAAATCAAGATTACATGACCATTCCGTCTGATAACCTCAGCCCACAATAATCTCAGCCCTTTTTGTGAGTTAAAACACTCAGCTGTATCCTACAGTTTTAGAACATATTATTGATGTGTATTGTCTTATACCAGTGTTTCCCAATCTTGTTCATCTCGTGGCGCACATGAACATGTAGCTAACCTTCCATGGCACACTTAAATTATGTTGGGGAAAAAAAAAGGTGAAAAAAGAATATATGTACTGTGCTTTGATCTTCATCTGAAAATAATTTAATGATCTTTAAAAAATTTTCATGGCACACCTAAGGTCTTCCTGTGGCACACCTATGTCCTGTGACACACCGGCTAAAAGTCACTGTCTTATCCTGTGATTGTTTTGTGTGCACAGGTATCAGTTCTCAGCAGTTATTATGTGCTCATTGAGAACAGGGACTCTGATGGTCTTTGCCCAACATCAGTGACACATACCCAGATGGAGCTCCAGCCCCTCACGGGCTGAGTGAAACTCGGGTTGGCATCCAGCTCTGGGGTTACACTAATGCCCACAGAAGCCCTTCACCATGTGGTTGGAGAGCTGGCCTTGTTTCTTATCTGTCCTTACAAACAAAGCTGCTACAGAAGCCTGTGATAAAAACTAAACAAGATACATTGACAATGAGGTCAAGGAAAATACTGTTAAGGAAAAGCAGCCTTAAAGAGGTTTGTTGGAGACGTAGCCCTGCCATTACATGGAGATAAATTGGGGAACTAACTGCCCCAAGCAGAAGCAATCTGTTAAAGTCAACATCCATCAAACCTAAATCGTGTTTCTTTTGGTTTTACTCTCCACTGTAAAGGAATAGGAAGAGTGGAGAGCAAAACAGCTCTGTGTCTTTAGCTGTTAATTTAAAAGGGATAAAAAAGTAGTCATTAATATTTTATTGATTAGATGCTGATCTTTACAAACTGGAAGCAACACTTGCAGTGTAATAGATTGCAATTAATCTCAGCTCTTCTCTGAAGCTAGTTGAAAACTTGTCACCAGTTAAGGAAAAAGAACAAGTTCCTGTAAAATTTGTCCCTTGGTAAAAACACTTACTTAGCAATTCCATACACAATTATGTCATCACCCATTGATGACATGCCACAGAATGCTGGCATGATGGATTTTATGTTGCCCTGATGTTCTAGAAATAACAAATCCATTGCTCTGACAAAGAAACTAGACCAAGTTTTAGCAGGACATAGTCAATTGTATCTAAAATGAATAGGAAAAGGTTCTACTACTGACTACTTACCTGGGTTGTCAGTTTTAAACTTGTTTGCCTGCAGTAAAAGCACTTTGTACACTACGCAATTAGCATTTCTTTGGAAAACACTGTAACATACTTCAGTAAATTGTGGTTATGGTATGGGGTTATACTTTAATGTTGTAAAGCAATGGTTTTCCACGACAGCTTCATATAAAAATCACCTGAAGAATTTTGAAAAATAGATATGACTGGTTTCCAGCTAACTGTTAGCTGTTCCAATTAAATCAGAATTTCTCAGCGTGGGTACCCGATATCGCATTTGAAAAAAGAAATACTCCAGGCAATTATAATGCTTAATCAGGGCTGAGGATTGGTGATGAAGCATGGCAATAAATTGAACTAAATCCCTAGTATTGTTCAATGTATTTGTTTTGCCCTTTTTCTTCAAAGAAAGTAGAGGACAGAATACACAGAGTATGTTAAAACAAAATAAAAGCTAGATACGTAAAACTTTTTGGTAATTGGGGTTGGTAATAAATAAGAGTCACAGTATTACGGCTTATGGCTTTGACAGCTCCTGTTTCTTTCCTTTGTTGGGCTGTGGGCTGTGGTACATAAGTAGCACTGTAGAGGCATTTTAACTCCTTTAGGGTACTGAATAGCTATTATGTGCATAATTTATCCGTCTTGATTGATCTCCAGCATCAGGAAACAGTTAAAGAGGCTGTGGCCGCATTTTACTTGTACTACCAAGGAGTGCCTCGCTGTGTAGCCCATGGCAGGAGTGAGAAGGATGGTATTACTTGAGGTGTTACATCATTTCTTTACATATCTCATCTCAGTCTGGCAAATGAGTATAATGTGGCCCTCTCTAGGGAAGGCTAATATGTTAAAACTAATTTTATCTAGACATATACTATGGTAGAATGTCAATTTAAAGTAAAATAAAGAGCCATGAAAAAATTCTAATTATTTATCATGGTGGATTTTCTGTCTATCAGTCCTTTTCCTCTGAAGGAGAAATATAAACAGAAGTAGATTCTTGGAAAGGCTGTAATTTATGTCTGTCAAAGCCAAGATTCTTACAGAGGCTCAGGCATAAATACCAGTTTATCTGCTCTACAAGCCAAGTGAAAATTAACTTCTTTCTAGAGTTGACTTGAATTTGTGTTTCTCATCAAAAGTGGCTAGGCTATATTTTTACAATCAGAACTCTGCTTTTCACCACTCATATTTTATAGATAAACTGAACAGAATTTGTTTCTTCTATTTAAATATGTGATATTGTTACTCACCTTGAAAGAAACTTTACAAATATAAAGTTTGTTTTTCAGATTGCATAATTTTATTGTAAAAGAAGCTTTAATGACATCCTTTCAGTGTTAGAAACAGAGATAAAGAAAACCTACCCACAGCTGATGCCATATCCTTTCCTATTGTTTTATTATTAAAATTAGGTATATGCCTTATTATGCCTCAGTCCTTATCCTAAATTGAAGTGTGACATCTCAGTGGCTTACAAAGTTGCTTAGAGGATTTTAAAAACTATTACATATCTTTATTAATTTAAAAACTGGAGCTGGATGAGTACTTTAGGATTTCATAAAATTGGAAGTAAGGAAAGAAAAAAACTAATAGAAATACAAAATGATCCAATGATTGTGTTTATTAAGTGATAGCCAGGACTTTGTGTTTTACGCATCTGCATATGATCAATGCAGTAGAACCTCTGTACGTTTTCCACCCAGGGACTGTAACAAATGGTCAACATGCATACGGACTTAGGCCACCTCTACTGATATGTACATGTGCTGCACATCCAGTCAGTAAGAATTAGGTCAGCTGAAGGAGGTGGTCAAAGTAGGGAGGTGGCCAACGATGGACGTTCTACTGTATTTTACTCTTATTCAATTTCCAAAATGTTGTCATTTTCACTCGTAATAAGCACATTGGATCGCAAGGAATTCTGGCTACTTGCAAGAAATTACACAAGTTGTCCAAGGAGCATGTTCTTTCCCCGGTGGGAGGAGGCCGTACTACACATATACCCTGTGTCACGTTCACCAGGGGGAAAAAGAAACAGAATATACAGAGGAGGAAGACATTTCCCTCACAACTCCCAAGGATTCTGGCCATAGACAGAGAAGGAAACACCAATAACACGATCGGATTCATGTTTAGTGGTTTGTGTCAAAGTGTGGTGAGAACACTGTCGTCAGGCACTGCCCAGTGAAGGAGCTAAGAAAATTTCACCCCCAAATATGATTCCTTATTATAAAGATTATTTTGAATTAAAGGCTGTTCATAATCGGGAAACTCTGAATGAAGGTGTTCTTCTATCTACCTAAACTCTTAAAGGGCTGCTAGACTTATCACATGAGAATAGACCTGGCCCTCAGGTCATTTGAAGCAGGAGACCCGTCTCTCAGGTTAATCTGCAAATCAATCTGTTTCCACCCATCGACACACGTCCCCCCAGCAACCACATGCTGCACTTAACACTTTCCACACTCTCTCGCCTCCTTTCTGAAAGGCATCTTTAAAAGCCACTGACCATCACTGAGATTTTAGGAAATCATTCTTGTTGCCCTCATGCGCGTGGTATTTGGAAATAAACCATTCTCTTATTAATCTACCATAACTGTGAGTTGATTTTTTTCAGTGAACCAACCTAAGGGGAAAGGATAAGTTTCACCAAGAACCCTCCGCCAGCATCATCAGGCATCACGTGGGCCTAGCACCGACTCCACCTGCCCTGGCCTTACTCATAACTTGCACTTTCTTGAACCTGGTTTGAGTTGGTGTACAGGTGATTCTGTACAGAGTGTTGGTGTGCAGAGTTGGTGTGCAGTATTCCTTCCTTTTCTCATATCTACTTCATTTATCTGAACATAAATTCCTATTTGTCTTTCAAAACCCCAGCCAGACCTTGAACTTCATACTCTCGAATCTCTCACTCGTTGGTAAGGAGCAGCTCCTTAATCTCCATCTCTCTGCAGTGGCTACCCTGCTATATTGCATCTATTCTCAAGTCTTTCTTCACTACTAGCATCTAAGCTCCCAGAAGATGGAGACCTGGCTCCTTATTTGTGAATTACCAACTCCAAGCATCACGGAAGATGCTCAGCTTTTACCCAGTGAAGGGTATCTTGTGTGAATACATGAATTAAACAGTGATTGAATAATGATACAAATTATTCCTGGAATGGGAAGAAAAGCTTAGGGAAATCAGTAGAAATTTTATCTGAGTCTTTAAGGCTGTGCATAAAATTTTCAGGCAGAAAACTGGGCAAAGCATCTTGCACAAGGCAGTCACAGGAGAAAAGTCACAAGAGATTAATTAATCTGAGGAGACAGGACTGAGTACAGGAATGAAGGGAGAGCCGGGCATTTGAGATGACTTTGAAGATGTGGTTAAGCGTCATGTTACACATATCCAGCTCCTTAAATTTCAGAGCCTCAGGAATTTGTAGACTGAGTTTAAGAAACTCCGGGCTACAGAGTCATGGGAATATTGTATCTAAACTTTTTGGGAATATTGTACATGAACTTTATGTTGGGCCATTTGAGATTTTAGGCAGGGAAAGGGCAGGTCTTTTTTTAAGAGGTTGTCTTATAATGTTGCAGAAAAATTGGAGCAAGGCATGAATGGAGAGCCCAGGTGAGAGACCATGAAGGGAGAAGGGAGGGTGCCTGAGCCGCGACAAAGGTAGGATGGGCTGGGCTATCCTGAGGATCAGAGGCCTCACCACCTCCAGAGCCCTCACCACCTGGGCACTCACCTCCAGAACCCTTACCTCCCAGGCCTTCTTCACCTCCAGAGCCCTCACCACCAGAGCCCACACCACTAAAGCCTTCACCACCTCTGGAGCCCTCACCACCTCCAGAGCCCTCACCACTAGACCACTTGCCTCCAGAGCCCACACCACCAGAACCCTCACCTCCAACCCTTCACCACTTCCAGATCCCTTACCACCAGAGCCCTCACCTCCTGGGCCCTCACCTCCTGGGCCCTCACCTCCAGAGCCCTCACCTCCTGGGCCCTCACCTCCTGGGCCCTCACCTCCAGAGCCCACATCTTCAGATCCCTTACCACCAGAGCCCTCACCTCCTGGGCCCTCACCTCCTGGGCCCTCACCTCCAGAGCCCTCACCTCCTGAGCCTTCACCTCCTGGGCCCTCACCTTCAGAGCCCAGGAAGTTGGCCCCATTCAGTGCCCCCTGAGCTCCTGAGAATACTGGCCGAGAGGCAGCAGGAGCGCTCATTCTGAGTGATTGGCTTTATGCCAGACGCTGTCCTATGCTCTGCGGCACCAGGGCTCTGCCATGTGGGTGGGAGAAACAGGTAAAACCAAAGCAAAGGTACAGTTTTTACATGGAAGCTACAGCTGGAGAGTACTCCCAAGTGAGGGGCCAGTCCCAATCAAACATTATAAGTAGGGGCGATGAGAAACATTTCTCTATGTGAAGAATTCAGCATGTGGGAGGTGGGGGTTAGGAGAGGGACTTTCGAAGAAGCCTTTTCTGGGAAGAGTTGTATGGTGATCTCCTTTTTCTTCCCCAGTGGTGAGGAATGGAAGGAAAAACCTCCCTGCTTGGGACGAAAGACCACTTCGAAAGCTTCTTCCAGGGTCAATTGAGTTTTAGGGCCAGTTGGACAGGTGTCCCCCATCTGGAAGGTGTAAAGAAGAGAAAGGTGACTTGCTGATTTGATGCCAGGGCAAGTATAGGTCTGTGGGATGGCACCTAGCTCAATTAGCAGTGAGCTGGAAGGACAGTGGAAGGTTCCCAGGTTTTAGAGGGTCACTTGCTGCTGTCTGAGGAACAGACAAGTGGGCAGGAAGCAAGGAGAGTAGCTATGACAGTCCAGGGGGGAGATGATGGTGGCTTGGTCTACTGTGATAGGGGTGGAGGAGTTGAGAAGTGGCCAGATTATTGTTTTATTTGAAAGGAGCTGATCATAAGATTGCTGATGGGCTGGATATGGGATGAGAGAAAGTGAAGTTGGAAGAACAGCTCTGGAAGGAGGGGCTCCCTCTCTGGAAGGAGGAGTTGCCCTCTCTGGAAGGAGGGGCTCCCTCTCTGGAGAGCAGGTAGGTGCGAAGCAGCCTTGACTGACCGAGGGATCAGAGCGGGCACAGAATGTCTAGTTGGGGCTATGTAAATTTGAGAGTTTGCTAATCATGGTAGGGTCAAGCCTGTGGTTGCTCACGTGGAAGTGGAATTAGAGATACAAACTCTGGGCTCTTTAGAGTATAAGTATGATTTAAAGCCTTGGCACTGGATAAAGAGAATTGAGGGAGTAAGTGCAGGTAGAAAAGAAAAGAGAAATGAGGAATGAATCCAAAGAACTTCGCGTGTTCTCAGTGAAAACAGCAGGAGGAGCTGAGACGGAGGAGTCACCCAAAGCCCGAGGCCAGTTTCCTCCATGGGCCCTCCTCTCCCTCCCCTCAAGACTGCGCCTCTGTTGAGCCTGCCACAGCGTCTTCATCCCCAAGCTTCCCACTGCCAGCGCCTGCCCCTCCCCTGCTGTGCCAGGCCCTGCAAGGTGGGGAGCAGGTGAGGGGACCCTGCAGCTTGCTGGTGGCCTTGCACTGCTGTTTCAGCACCTACTGTGATTTTAGGTCTAACGCTTTTCTTTATTTTTTGCATGTATTTCTCTGCCTGAGATAATGTCACAATGCTTTAAACCAACATTTCTCCAAGTATATATTGAAGGAGATAAGGAAATTTCACCCCCAAGTACTTCTTGGTATAAAGCATATTTTAAGTTAATAGGCCATTTTTGATCTGAAAGCCCTGGCCTCTCTTGTGTAAAACCTGAGCAATCTGATTTAGAGTCAGAAAAGGCTATTGACTTTCTTAGTTCATACGAACAGTCCTGGCCCTAAGGTCATTTGAAGCACAGAGACCTGTCTCTCAGATTAATCTACAATTCGATCTGTTTCCACCCATCTACACACACATCCCCACCCTGGCAACCACTTCCTGCAAGTGTACTTTCCACACTCTCCCCCCTCCCTTCTAAAAGGCATCCTTAAAAATCACGGACCATCACTGAGACTTCGGGAAATCACTCTTGTGGCTGCTCCATGCACATGGTATTTGGAAATAAACCTTTCTCTTATTAATCTACCATAATTGTGAGTTCATCTTTCAGCAAACTAGATCAAGGCAGGTTTCACCATTCTCCCTACACTATGAAATAGGGATTTTGCACAGAACAGCAATGATTTAAAAGCAAAAAGGATGTTGGCTTATTCTTAAATGCCTCTTTTCTCCACCACTGTTGGCTTCCAGGACCCCTGTGGGTTATAGTTTTCTCCCATTTTCCAGGACTGTATTACCGGGATACCGTGTTCTACACAGAGCCACGCAGGGCTGCTTGGACTCAACTCAGGGTGACGTGGGGCCACGGACATACATGAGTTAGTGCCGTTGTTTGAAGTGTTGAACGTTAAAGTTTTGGCAGCCCGTGTTGATTTGTATTTTATCTTCCTTGGTCAGTCCTATGTATTGAAAGGAATTTTGATTGTACTCATGGGAGGTGGCACATTCCAAGGGCACGTGGAGTGTTACCCATTCCCTCCCTCTCTGTGTCTGTCCTCAGTCCTCTCTCAGTGAACCTTACAAATAATTATAACTGTTTCAGCAATCAAATTCCGTGAATTTTCATAATAAAGCCTTGAATTGACCTCACAGAGTCTTAAATGTTGCATTTGGAGAGCTTCATCCAGCTGTGGTTTAAAGTTAGTAACTTGATGCTTCCTACTAAGTATGAAATTAATGGTTTAAGAAGAAAGGAACAAGGATTACAATTTGGAAGTACGTCACGTTTGCTGTCGGAAAGAATTGAGCTGTCTCTGGAATTTTATCCGCGAACTGTTTTGTACAATGATCACTGTTGTTTTGTCGTCTTATCTTTTCCTGTCCTATTCCTCTCTGTGGTGAGCGCCCACTATTAGTTTATTTCTTATGCTTCCAGCTGAGGTGGAAACGGTTTATTCACAATGCAGTGCTGACATGCCCAGGATTTCAAGCAGCCACGAACTTCCTCAGTGAGGAAGGGAGCTGAGTTATTTATTCTTCACTTATGGTAAGCTCCTCTCTTCATGGCTGACAGACCTCCTGTAATCTGTCTGTGGCTTCCATCCAGGAATGAAATGCAAGAGGAAACCACAGTCATGGACGTGAGAAAACAATATTCCAGTAGGAGCGTCTTTGGTTAAAGCTGGTTCTGGTTCTCTCTGAAGCGTAAACCCCAGGTGGCAATCCACCGTATCTGGAAACTGAATTTATGGGATCAATTGAGAGAAACTTCCAGGCCGGAACATTCAGAGAATTAAAGAATTTTAGAGTTTCTGAGAATCTTGTGGAGGAAATGAAAATACGACTTGGACAACGTGTGCATCCAGGAGGTGCATCTGAGTTTCCAAAGCCAATTTAACACCGGAGGAGGCGGCACCTGTGCGTACAAGCAATAATTGGCCCTGTGTTGTACTCTCTTACTATTGAGAAATAATATATTTGTAGTAAATTTTCGAATTTTGTGCATCTGGTAACCTATGCTGGTTTTTGTGTAACTTTTATTCTATTATTGTTATTTCTGTTATCTGTTATTTTATTCTGTTATTCTGTTTTGTGAAACTTTTATTCTGCCTTATTCTGTTTCTTATTTAAAGTTTCTGCCGATGCAGACACTGGATTCCATACTTGCCTGAAGTTATACAGAGAGGGAGTGAGGCCCTACTAGTGTGCAGACCCAGGCTCTTATGCTGCCCTGGCTGGCGCTGGGGCCTGTGGCTAAAGGGACTGTCACTAGGGAGAAGGCAGACAGATCACTCCCCAAGGGAGAGGCGCAGGTGCAGAGCACGTGGAGCGTCGCCCTCTTGCACCCCCCTTCCCGTGTCCATCCTCAGTCCTGAACCTGAAGGGCCTGGCTGCTTGGGGTCCACTCTGGACAGCAGCCTGGCCTCCTTGCTCCTCCAACCACCCACACCCGTGAGCTCCTTCTTGCTTCCAGGGCCTCAGCACTCCTGCTGGCTGGGGTCCTGTTCTGTTTGAACAAATCCTGACTTCCTGATGCTTATCTGAAAACGATTTTTTTTTTTTTGGGTGTGAAAACTCCTGAGAAACTCTCGAGCTGGAGGGAGAGGTGGGCCATTCCACGGCTCTGCTCAGAGTCCATCCTGGTGTCTCTCTGTCCTCCCCCAAACAAATCTACGCTTGATGGCCAAGCTGCGGACATGCAGGAGGATTTTTTGCTTTTGATTTTGTGCTCTTGTTTGTGCCATCGCCCTCCTTAGGAGTCCCGTGTCCTGCCTGGACTGAGGGCTAATTCTTGCTGTGTCTTCACATCTCCAGCAGTTTAGTAATTTTTTTCTTTCCCAGCATATTTCTTCCCTCAATTAGATCTCACTTTGTTGTTCTTTTTCACAGCACGAACTCTGAAATTTCCACATTATGCTGCCTTTACCTGAAATACTCTACACTTTTTCCATTTTCAAAATGTCAGTAGATGTATAAATCGTGTGCACCTCCTCATTCCATTTTTTTAATATGGGAATGGTCTAAAGAGGAGCCATCTGGGCTGATGAATGCTGTCACTGCCACAGTGTCACAAAATTATGGTGCATGGAGGGAATGTAATATCAGGCAGTTATTTCCTTGGTTTTAAATTCAGATGAAGCCTTTTAGCAAGTAACTTGGCTGAGTGAAGGGGATATTTGAGTTCAGGGCATGGGAGGAATATAGAAAGTGTGGTGTCCTGGGGAAGGGGGGTATTCACCTTTCCACCTTTTTGTGTGTGTGTGTTTTTATTTTTCTTTTTTTGGGGACAGAGTCTTCCTCAGTCGCCCAGGGTAGAGTACCCTGGCTTCATGTCTCACAGCAACCTCAAACTCTTTGGCCTCCAGTGATCCTCTTGCCTCACCCTCCAGGTAGCTGGGACTGCAGGTGCCTTGCCACAGCACCTGGCTATTTTTAGAGTGGGGTCTTGCTTTTGCTCAAGTTGGTCTTGAGCTGCTGAGGCCAAGCAGTCTACCTGCCTGGGCCTCCCAGAGTGCTGGGAGCTCTTGTGTTTCTCTAACACGTCTTCACAAGCCCTCTGCGTCCATGAGCAGGGAGCCTGGCATTCTTCATCCTGGACATTTCTCCCTTTCCCTGCTCCCTAGGAAGGTGGTGGATGAGTTCCATTGGTTGGTGATTGAGGTCCCTGCATCAGGGGTGCTCTATGGTGACCACAGTGGTGGCTAGCCGGTCACACTTTCTTTGCCCTGACTGCCCACAGCTGGCCTCAGCCTGCAACCTGGCTGGTGAGTGGCTTTGGAATGTGCTCTCCACCTCGGCCTATCATGATACATAAGCATCAAAAGCAGCACCCAAGATCTGGGATCTGGAAGCAGACAGGAGCACCTGTGGGTGTTGGCACTGAGCCAGGTGGTGCATTGCAGGGTCCCACAAAGAGCCCCTGCTGGGAGTCAGAACATGCAGGTGATGTTGACGGCTTCTCCATCTGCAGTAGGTCCTGAGGCATGTCGTGTTCTCTGAAGAGGACACTGGGTCAAATATTCCTCTCCTGGTTCCTGTCTAACTTTCTAACCACGTGGGCTTTCTCAGCTTCTTCTGCCCCCTACTTCTGGTCAGCTGCCATGGCCGTCTACAGCCTGTGAGGAAGGTGTTCTGTGATCCTTATGTATGATCTGCCACCCTCAGCCACCTTGAAATGAGGGGTGTCATCTGCCCAATGCTACAGCCTGAGTGAAGGCTCGGGCAAGGAGGAGTCAAGCCTCCTCCTGCCCCAGAGTGCGCTCCTCCCAGCACCCATAGTTCCCCTCAGGTGTCTGTGGGATCCGTTTCTGCATTTTCTCTCGGGACTGCCTGCCTGGCATCATACCTGCTGCCGCTTCCTCCCAACTCTCATTTCCACTCCCGGAGGCCTGTGGCTGGCTCCCCCTCGTTCTGATCATTTTCACCACCTTTGGCCAGATTGTGACCCTAAATTGTAGCACCGATAACATCAATTCCCTGAACTCAAACCCTTTACTCCTTAAAGTAATGCAGCCACCCCCCACCTCTTCCAGCATCCTGGGCCATCACAGTGCCGTCTGTGTGCTCCGTACACATCTTCCTGTTCCTCTTTTCCTTCCACACATCCAGAAGAGCCTTCACTCTCCTCTGCTTCCCGCTGGGCTGTGCCCACACGCTCCCCTCCGCCCCATCGCTCTCCCCATTTGAGCTGTTGAAACCTCGTGTCCTCCAGGTCCATCTCACACACTTGTTCATCCATAAAGGCTGTGTGTGTGTGTGCGATGCGTCCCTGGATGTTTGGTGCTTGATGGCTCCTCCTTGACATTTGTCATTATATCTTTAATACCTCTGTGCACCCTCTAAGCTAACTTCTCTGTCTGTCTTCCACACACCTAACACAGCGCTTCCTGGAGAGACTTCGCCCAGTATAAGGCTGTGGCTTTCCTCCAGTGTGAGCAAGACTTGCCTCCGGAGGGGACCAATGCTTCCCAGCCTGTGATCTCTGTGCTGCCAGCGGACTCTCCGCTCTACGTCACCTTAGCAACATGTTCCCATCATTCTGCACCTGACGTCATAATGCCCTGGAGTTCAGGCCACACAAGAATCTTAAATTCAGAAATATCACCCACCAGCTGCAGATCTCCCGGTGGGGTGGGAGCTGCGCATGGTGTCACATCTGCCCACTCCCGCCGGCTGGTTTGGGCCTGCAGCATGTGTCCTCCCATCCTCACCTGTGCTGCTGGTTCTTTCTAACAACATCTGAGAAGTTCAGGGAACTTAGTCGCTGACACCCATTGCCTCTCGGGGCCCAGGGGTAGTCGCTCTGTCTCCGCCTCCAGGCTCTTCTCATCTTCTGTGGTTTTGATGAGCCCCCAGGGATCCCCATCTGCACAATTTTCCCTGGATACCCCAGGAATGGGGGGGCACTCGCTGAGAAGTCAACCTGTCTACCTCCCACAGGATAAGCCATACGGACAATCAACTGTGGCCTGGCAGCTGGGTCAAGAGCTGGGTGGCCTCCCGTGAACAGGCCAGAGTTGGTGCCTCTGATTAGGAAGATGGAAGGATGGGTGTTGATTCGGTGCAGATTCTAAATCTATTTTGAAACTAACTTCTTGGGTGCAGGATGTTGGAGAGAGAGAGAAAAAAAAGACAAGATGGTATCAAGATTCCTGGGCTAAGTGACAGGATGGACATGCCACCCACTGAGAGGGTCTGTGGTACAATGCCTGCAGGGGGCTCATCAGGAGTGTAAGCTTGCCCACAGTGAGTCTGACACATCCCCAGGACAGCCACGGGAGTGTGCAGAGGGGTCAGCAGTGGGCTGGACTGGGGGACATTGGTGCCATCACTGTTGAGATGGCACTGAGTGTGGCTAGAGAAGGGGAAAGGCCTTAGGTCTTAGCCTGGGCATCCCGACTCAGGAGGCTGCAAGAGGAGAAGAAGGAGAGGGCTTGGAGAAGACAGGCCATTAGGCCTGAGCATATGGCCCCCTGGAAACAGGCAGAGGACGTGCGTCAGGGAGGAGGGAGTAAGTGATGTGGTCAAATGCTGCTGACAGTCGATTAAGGAAAGAGCTAAGCACTGAGCCCCGGCTTCAGCAGGGATGGTAGAAAGGGGCTGAGCTGCTTTTCTTGACTTGCTTCCCACGGTGACAGTTCAAAATAATGCCCCCCTGTCTTTCCTCATACACGTTTCTTACATTTCATAGTTGACTTTGCCTTTTGCTTTGTGGAGAACATTGAAGGTAAAGTGGCTAGACAACCCACTGGCTCTTTCAGTGATCAAGGGAAGATGTGTCAGCTGCTGCTGGTTTCCCCTGTCCCAGCCCATTTCACGGGGACACTTTCCGCTCCCTGTTCAGGTGGCATCTTGCAGAAGGGCTCCCGAGGCTTCACAGGCCCTCGGTCCTCTGCAGGGTCTTCCACACCTGGCTTCTGTTACTTCTTCCCTCTTCACCTCTGGCACCACTTCTGTTGCTCCTTGTCCTTCTGGTTCTCCTGGGCTGTGCAGCTTTCTTCTGCCTTGCAGCTTTGAACCTGGGCTCTGGGCATTGACCACACTCACCACTGCTGCTCCTGCTCAGAGGCAAACCTGGCTGGAGCTCTGTGTCCTTCACATGGGCACTGCTGACCTTCTGGGCTTGGTGATGTCCTAGGGGCTGGACTGTGCACTTTAGGATGCTGACCAGCCCCTGGCCTCTGCCCATTAGAGCCCAGTGGTGACACTTACTAATGTGTCCAGACATCAAAATCACCCTGGGTTGAAAACCTCTGCAAACTGCCACTCTAGCAGAACTCCCTGCCCCCAGGCTGGGTTCCCATGGCTACAGGCTATGTTTGTAAAATGTAAATTTCATCAAGAAATTTCATTTCTTTGAATCTTGTAATATGTCTTGACATCTTTAAGGTAAAGTTCAAGCTTCCTTTTTGATGGAACACAAAGGAAACGTGTGATCCAGTTACTGCCTAGCACCGTTTCTCCAAAGTCCTGCCCAGCTTCTTACAGCTTTGTGGAAAAACCCTGCGTTTTCATGCCTTTCTGCTCAGCATTCATCTGTCTTCCAGCTTCCTGAGCTATCTTTCCTCTTTCCCACCTAGGTTAGTACAGCTTATCCATAAAAATTAGGTAGAGAATCATCTTCCCTGCACACCTTTTGATCATTAGATCTGATTTAGAGCCTTGTGTCCCCATGGTCTTCCTTGCATGGCGTTATCGCAATAAAGATCAGACCAGACCGGGGCATTGATTTTACCTCTTACCTGATTCTAATCTGTAAGGTCGAGGATCCTGTTTCACATTTCTCAGGCATGCAGTAAGTGCTTATTAATGTTTTAATACGCTAGAGGACCGAGAGGGAGTGAAGAGCAATTGCCAAGTTCTTAATGGAGAAAGTATGATTTGAATCCAGCTGAGGTAGGCGAGGAAACAGTTTGAAAAAAGGGGAGGTCCAGAGACAGGAGGTCAGGTTGGAGGGTGTTCAGACTCATAAGGGATCAAGTAAGTCCGAGCTTGGCATTAAACCTTGGAAGTCCTTGAACTCTAAGACAGTGGGAACCTTCTGGAGGGGCTGTTATGATCAGTATTTCTTTAGGAAGAAAGAAGAGACTGGATTAAGATAGACCATTTATAGGTATTAGTTCAGATTCTCTTAGGGAAAAGCTTTTTATAACTCTCAATCATGCCATGTCTAAACTGTTTTAGAAACATGACTTTTCCCATAATTATTATATTATAATTTAGGATTGAAATAACTTCTTGAAGAGGAAGTTTGGGTAATATGATTTTTAAGTGGCTTCAACTCTTTCAGGATAAACATTTTTCTCTATGTAATTGATTTTGGTAAAATACACTGTTATTGACTGTAGCACAGCATGCAAATGAACTACTGGAATGCTGTGCTCTTGAACCTAATGGATTATGGTAATGCAGTGAATTTTCCCTTTACAATCAGTTAAAATACTTTACAGCTCTCTGAAATAAAGATCTCCACTCCAATGCGTAATTAATTCCTAAACTGTATGAACAGTGTGTTGGTCTGACTGATCGTTCCTGCCTGCTCTTGTGCAGTGAAGCTGGGAAGTACACATTTTCATCTCAGCTGGTGTGGAAGGGGCGTGGGAGTCATCACAATGTGTCTGCACACACCAGGGAGGCAGGACACCTGAGTCTCTGGTCAGCTGTCAGCAGGCTGCACCTTCTCTGAGCCTGCCTCGTGTTGTAGGGTGGTTGAGGTCTTATTTTACATCCCCTCGACTGCAGGCTGAGCTGCAGACCCCTGAGCCTACGCTTTACACACACATAGACACAGGCGAGATTACGCACATGCCCACTGCAACTTCCTTCTGCTGATAGCTGCTCCTGTTTTCTTTATCATCTCAAGGCTTTTGAGGAAATAAAAAACAGGCACTTTGTACGAAAGGTCGGGAACATTGAACTGATGATCTAGTCTGATTGTGCAGTTAGATACAGATAAATATAGCGCCCTGCTCCCCGGCGCTGCTGCTGCTGACTGAGCGAGGTTGCCAGGGTGACAGTGCAGCACCGCCTTTGTTTTCGTGCAGCTCGGTGCGTTCAAGGGAAAGCTGAGTCTACACTGGCAACTTCTCTCCCTGCGTCCACACCCTTCTCTCGGTTATTCTTGTCATTGTTTTCTGACCACTCATTTTTGCTCTTCATGCTTCAGAGAGCTTAGGAAGATTTTTTTTTTTTGTCCTCAGTTTGGTGAGGATGGTTGTGTACGTAAACAAATATTCGGGTAAGAGCTGTCAAATACGTTGTCAATGCTCCCCAAAATATGTGATGCTAAAATATCCCAACAAGCAGGCATGGTGGCTCACACCTGTAATCTGAGCACTCCAGGGCCAAGGTGGATTGCTTGAGCTTAGGAGTTTAAGACGAGCCTGAGCAAGAGTGAGACAATGTCTCTACATACCAGAAATAGGAAAACTAGCGGGTGTCATCATGTGTCTATAGGCGTCACCCTGTACCTGCAGGAGGATTGCTGGAGCCCAGGATTTTGAGGTTGCAGGGAGCTATGATGATACCACTGTACTCTGTATGGAGCAACAGGGTGAGACACCATGTCTAAATAAACAAATAAATTAAATAATTAAATAAAACATCTTTTTGTAAGGAGATAGATTCTCTTTGAGAAGCCCCAGGAAGAATTTGCTGGACGTCCCCTACTTTTGTCAATGCCTTATGATTCCAGAAGATTGTAGAATATACAATTAAACACACGTTATTACAGACCTTCCAAAACTCCGGCTTGTGTCAATGTCAGGATGGTTTTCTTCCAAGAAAACATGATGCCTTTCTAGACCAGGGAGCCAATTATTAATTCAGAAAGTTTTCTTAGGTTCATGTTCCCATCTTTTGTTTTCTACCACAGAATGTGCTGAGAGTCCTATGCCTGATCCTCATATTTGCAAAGACCATCCTTATGCAGAAACATGGGCTGGTCATTCATTGTGTCAGTGATCAACTCTGTACCAACTGCCTGTCAGTCAAACCCTGTGCTAGGAAGCTAGAATGTGTAAATCATCTAGAATCCAGTACTGTTTCTGTCCTCAGGGACATTAGAGTCTAGTTATGGAAGACAGACCTGGAGCAGATATCACTCAGACTATAAATATAAAATGACAGCAGTGTGGTGCTGGGAGTGCCCCTGACGGGAGCTCTGTACATGGAGCGCAGGGAAAGCTTCTCAGGGACAGCACAGCTGTAATCCAGACAAAGAGAGGTGGGAGGGTTTAGCCTCAATGTGACTTCGAGTGCCATTGACTTATTCTGAAGAAGCTTTCTCAGAGTCCATGTGAAGGGATGTTCCTTTAAGTGACTAGGAAGCTAATCATGTAGGAGGCAGGCCCTGAAGACAGAGTCTGGCTGTCTGTGGAATGTCTTGGAAGGGACCTTGGAAGTGGAAAACAAGATAAGTTAATGTGCATCTCAGTTACAGGTTGCACCTGTTTTCTCTGTACTCTTATAGGATAAACCATTGGCTGCCAATTAGTTTTTTTTTTATTAGAATGTGAACATGCAGAATTTAGTATTGTTAAGAGTATATAAGCTGGCAAGAAATAAAATTAAGGGCTGCGTGCCTGAGCGATCTGCTTCTCTACCATTCTGACTGCTGGTCTTATTTCTACAACTCCAGCCCAGACCGTTTAAAACAACAGGAGGGTCCCCAGGCTAGAAGATGATTGTCAGAGATCCCTGCAATGGAGAAGGCAGGTGTGCTGGGCTTTAGGTGGGGACAGTGGAGGGGTCGGGGGAGGGTGGAAAAGCACTTCAGGCAAGACCAATAGGGATTTGGCTCTGGTGAACAGATGTGTTTGTTTCTATAGAGACTGAAGGTACCCGAGGGTCTGAAGAAGCAGCTACAGAGGGCAGAACAGATGGGTGGGGCAGACCGATAGCACCAGGTTTGTATCCTGGTACCTGGGGGCAGTGTTTGCTTTGGTGTGTAAGTGGTGAGTGAGAGGAATATGGGATAAATCCAAGAGATGGTTGGGAGGCAAAACCAAAAGAACTGGGAGTCATACAGGGTCCATGGAGTGAAGGAGATAGAGGTGTGGATGCTGGGTCTCTGACATGCACCTGTGCGTGTGTGTGGTGGCACATGTCACCGAGACAGCAGAAGTGTGAGAGCACAGGCACAGGGGAGGCAGACCACAGCTGAGTTTCACACATACTGGGTTCGAGGTGCCTTTGGGACATTTGGGATATTTAAGATGTGGTTGGGTTTACGAATCCATCTAATTCTTAGAGGTAAATCTGGATGGGAGATGTAATTTGCAAGCCTTCGGCATAGAGATAATAATAACTGAATTCGTGGGTGTTGATGAAATCATCCAGGCAGCCTGTGTGTGGATGAACAAGAAATGACTATGGTGATAATTCCCTGCCTTCCATATGTGAAGACATAGTTACTGTTCCATTTATGCCTAACCTTCTTGACGTGATGTAAATAGATTTAAACGCCTCTCAAGTAATCATTCATATTTACCTGCTAATAATATTATACATCTCTAAAATTTAGATATTAACAATCTCATAAAAATGAGGTGTTGGGGAAGAGAGATGGCTATATTATCAAGGCTCAACAGTGAATAGGAATCAAAGCTAACTCTCTCTGGGGCAGCACCTGTGGCTTAAAGGAGTAGGTGCTGGCCTCATATGCTGGAGGTGGTGGGTTCAAACCCAGTCCCTGCCAAAAAAAGAGAAATAAAAAGCTAACTCTGTCTTTATTTGACTTTATTTGACCTAACTTAAAATACCCTATGGCTTTCAACTGGTTTAAAGATTTTTAAAAATTGTTTCTAAAAAAAAAAAAAAAAAAATTGTTAGAAAATTTGTCATGTAGTCACAAAGCTTAACGATGCCAGCACTATAATCAAACAGAATGCTCTGAATTGCCTTATTTTCCTGCAGGTGCAATAAAATCTGCACTTGTTCATTTCTCACATTCATTGGTAGTGAATTCAAACACCAGTTGCTCATCCAACTGCATATTACACCGCAGCCTGGCAGAAGCCATGTGACCTGCAGGGCTTCACCAGGAAAGTTTGGCATTGGGGTAGTGGATCCCAGGAAAGCATTGCTGGCAGTGGGAATACACTCTATAACTAGTGGGTTCTCAGGTGCATTTTGGAAAAGAAATTATACATTTCTTATGAATTATTACATATAAATTGCTACCTATAAAATGTTTAAATGTTAAATTAATATTTAAGTATTACTTTAATTAGAGAACTACACTGGCACCTGTGATTGGCACCCTCCCACCTCTGGAAGAGCTGTGATGGGACCCATGATCGGCACCCTCCCGGACCTCCGTAAGAGCTGCGCCCACCCAGACCCCAGTAATAGCTGCGCTGGGACCTGCTACCCTGCCTACCGAGCCTCCTCACGCCCTGAACAGGAACTCTGGGAGCCAGGCAACCCTGCATCCTCCCTCCTGTACCCTCCCTACCTCCACACCACTCACTGGTCTGACCAGGGACTCTGGTAACCGTGTGCCCTCTGCCTTTACACAGAGCCCTTCTCCTGGCCAGAGACAGCTGGAGCCTTGGGCTCTCTGTGCCAAAGTCACTGGCTGCCAGGCATTCCCAGAACCATGTGCACCACCCCCTGCCCTGTTGCTGGATCCAGAGGTGTCACACTCTGGAGCTGCTCTCACAACCAGAACTCCCTGGCTGGGGAAGCCCCAGAAGAGATACACAGGGCCACTCCCTACAAAGATACAGCAACAATAGAGTGATCCCCCTGGGGTCTAATCTAGGAGAGACACCACCCCAACTCTGAGTATGGGAAGAGGCAACAGTGAAAAACAATCATGAGATGAAAGCAAAGGAAAAACTCTGGTGATATGAATAATCAGAGTAGATCAACTCCCCCAAGGAACAATGGGGCAGACACAGCACAAGATCCCGTGCACAAACAAATAGCTGAGATGTCAGAAATCAAATTCAGAATCTGGATAGTAAATAAGATCAAATTAGAATTCCAAGAAGTGACCCAAAAGATGTCTCAAGAATTCAATGATTTCAAAGACCAAATGACTAAAGATTTTCACACATTGAGACAACAAGTTGCAGCCCTCAAAGATCTGAGAAACACAGTAGAATCCCTCAGTAACAGAATGGGGCAAACAGAAGAAAGGATTTCTGACATTGAAGACAAAGCTTTCAAATGCTCCCACATTCTCAGAGAGGAAGAGAAATGGAGTGCAAAAACAGATCACTCTCTCAGAGAGCTCAGGTATAATTTGAAGAAAACCAATATTTGCCTTATAGGGATCCCCAAAAGCGATGAAGTGGCTTCACAAGGCACAGAGTCTCTTCTCCATGAGATGATGAAAGAGAACTTTCCAGACATGCCAAGAGATTCTGAATTTCAGATAGTTGACTGTTTCAGAACTCTAGCATGACTCAACCAGAATAAGACATCCCCCAGACACATCATAATCAATTTCACTAAAGTTAATATGAAGAAGAAAATTTTGAAAGCAGCCAGATGAAAGAAAACCATTACCTACAAGGGGAAGAATATTAGAATAACTGCAGATTTATCTGCTGAAAACTTTCAAGCTAGAAGATGATAGTCATTGACTTCTAATCTCCTAAAACAAAATAACTTTCAACCCAGGATCATATACCCAGCTAAACTGAGTTTCATTTATGACCGAGAAACTAAATACTTCAATAATATTCACATGTTGAAGAAATTTGCCACAACTAAACCAGCTCTCCAAGATATTCTTGGAACTATCCTCCATAAAGACCAGTGTAATCCTCCACCACAAAAGTAAACCCACCCAGAAAATTTTGAACAAATTCCAACTTCCACAGTTGCAAAAGGATTAAAAATTTCCACCGGACTCTTGAAAGGCTTATCAATATTCTCAATTAATGTGAATGGTTTAAATTGTCTTCTAAAGAGGCACAGGTTGGCTGACTAGATACAAAAACTCAAGCCAGATATATGCTGCATACAAGAATCTCATCTTACATTAAAAGACAAATACAGACTCTAGGTGAAGGGATGGTCATCTATACTCCAGGAAAATGGAAAGAAGAAAAAAGCAGGTATTGCAATCCCATTTGCAGATGCAATAGGCTTTAAACCAACCAAAATAAGGAAGGATAAGGATGGACACTTCGTATTTGTTAAAGGTAATACACAATATGATGAGATTTCAATTAATATTTATGTACTCAACCAGAACACACCTCAATTTATAAGAGAAACTCTAACAGACATGAGCAACTTGATTTCCTCCAGTTCCATAGTAGTTGGAGATTTTAACACCCCTTTAGCAGTGCTGAATAGATCCTTGAAAAAGAAACTAAGCAAAGAAATCTTAGATTTAAATTAACTATCAATATCTACACAACATTTCATCCCAACAAAACTGAATACACATTCTTCTCATCAGCCCATTGAACATACTCCAAAATCAACCACATCCTGGGCCACAAATTTAACCTCAGCAAATTTTAAAAAATAGACATTATTCCTTGCATCTACTCAAACCATCATGGAATAAAAATTGAACCCCATAAAAACAGGAATCTGCATACCCATACAAGAACATGGATGCTAAATAACCTTATGCTGTAGGACAGATGGGTTATAGACAAGATTAAGAAGGAAATCACCAAATTTTTGGAACAAAACAACAGTGAACACACGAATTATAGAACCTCTGAGGTACTGCAAAGGCAGTCATAAGAGGAAAATTTATAGCACTGCAAGCCTTCTTTAAGAAAACAGAAAAAGAGGAAGTTAATAACTTAATGGGACATCTCAAGCAACTGGAGAAGGAAGAACATTTTAACCCCAAACCCAGCAGAAGAAAAGAAATAACCAAAATCAGAGCAGAATTAAATGATATTGAAAACAAACAAATTACACAGCAGATCCATAAATCCAAAAGTTGGTTTTTTGAAAAGGTCAATAAAATAGATAAACCTTTGGCCACCCTGACCAGGAAAAAAGGGAGTAAAATCTCCAATTTCATCAATTAGAAATGGTAAAGGTGAAATAACTACAGTCCCCTCAGAAATTAAAAAAATCCTTAATGAATGCTACAAGAAACTTTACTCTCAAAAATATGAAAAGCTGAAAGAAATTGACCAATACTTGGAAGTACGCCACCTACCAAGACTTAGCCAGAACAAAGTGGAATTTTTGAACAAGCCTATATCAAGTTCTGAAATAGCGTCAACTATACAAAATCTCCATAAAAAGAAAAGGCCAGGACCAGATGGCTTTACATCAGAATTCTACTCATCCTTTAAAGAAGAACTAGTACCTATATTACTAAACCTCTTCCAAAATATAGAAAAAGAAGGAATATTACCCAACACATTCTACGAACCAAACATCACCTTGATCCCCAAACCAGGGAGAGATCCAATAAGAAGATAAATTTTTTTTTTTTTTATTATAGATAAAAATATGCACCATAGATGTGGCCCAACCCATCACCCTCCATCCACCCAAACCTTCCCCCTCCCTTCCCCTTCCTTGGTCCTTTCCTCATAGTCTTGTGGTATAGTTGGGTTATAGCCTTCATGTGAAAGCTATAGTTTACCTTCATAGTAGGGCTGAGTACATTGGATACTTTTTCTTCCATTCCTGGGATAC
>CAUYPK010157763.1:0-46745 GCA_963574355.1 Loris lydekkerianus
GAAAAGATCAATAAAATAGATAAACCTTTGCCCAACCTAACCAGGAAAAAAAGAGTCAAATCTCTAATTTCATCAATCAGAAATGGTAATGATGAAATAACAACAGACCCCTCAGAAATTCAAAAAATCCTTAACGAATACTGGATTTGGTAGGTTCTTATTGAGTCAATCTTAACCAATTTATATATTTCCCAGAATATCATCAATTATAATGCTTTCTATAATTGCAAATTTTTCATTTGCAGTTATGTTTTATGACATCTTTTTTCTATAAAAGTGCTATCTATTTAAATTCTTTGTACTAATGTAACTTTAGAATAATTGATGCTTTCCTTTCGAATTTTAGCTTCAAGTCCATGTTTCCCCAATCATCATGCTTCTGAGCTAAGGCTTTAAGTCAGTTGAAAAACAGGAATGATCAGGATTGGCTGCTAGTTGAAAAATTATTTTGAAACTTTAGGACTAACTATAAATACCAAAATATAAGGATAATGTTTCAGTGGTTTTTTTTTTTTTCTTGTTTTATAGGAATTATGTGTAATTTGTGTTGCTATTATAAGTTTTTAGTTGTATTTATGTAGGCTAAAAAAACATTGCAGTCCATTTTGGGTATTTTGAGTGCTGGTGTTTGTAGCTGAGACTGTTAAAAACTGAGATTTTTACCCACTGTAGAATTGGTCAACCACAGTTTCATGGATGCTGGTAGAAAACATAATGTTCCTGGGTCAGAGACAAAAGTCAGTCTGTTACTCTCAGCGGTAGCGGTAGTCAGAATATCAGCATTGCAGGCAATAGTTTTTTAAGCCATTAATCTTCTAAGGCTCTTTGCTACACCAAACATTTCAAAATTAGTCTAGAGTAAAAGAAAATCAGGGTTGTTCTCGCAAGATGTGCAGAAATGAGAGAGGCAAGTCTCAACTTCTCAACAGACCTTTGTTTTTTGGTTGGTTGCCCAGCGTCTCCTTCATTTTGGGGTGGAAGCCAACATGTTGCGAGTCATGGTGGGAAGCAGTCTCCCACTTCCTATTAGGAGAGCTAAAGGAGGCCGGGCGTTCATCGTCCTGGCAGCTAGGAGTTTAAAATATATGAGAGCTCTGCTTAGACAGTCAAAGGCTCCTGTCTTGAAATACTGAGTGAGCATCCCAGATTTGAATTCTCTCACCACGGTACTGTCTTGTGTCCATGGTTCCATGCCCGTCAGCAGTAATATTCAGAGTTGTGTTTGGGGCAGACCAGCATAACTTCAGTAGCAGCCTCTGCCGTCCAGACTCCCTTGCACCCTTGCACCCTTGCAAGCATGTCGAGGCTGGTTGTGCAGATTTTCTTGTGATCTGTGAGCTGTCCTATGTCTGTCTGATTTCTATGTAAGTTAGCTAATAGCAGTTTTTATTGTTTGAAGTTCCTGGCCTGTTGGCATACTGGATCCGTTTACTCTATTTCTTGTAGGAAATTAATTTAAATGGATTTGTATTTTCACCTAATTTTGATATAGACAGGTCCTAGCAGTCTTACTTTGGTATTAAGCTGCATCCATTACTGGGATTCATATCTTATTAGTTATGTCTTCCTCACACATGGTGTCATGGTTAGTTTTGGGTGTCAAGTGCATTGAGGGATGGACTGTTTCTGGGGGTGTGGGTGTTTCTGGAAGAGGTTGGTGTGTGAGTTGGTAGACGGGATGGGGGAAAGTCCACCCTCACTGTGAGCAGGTACCATCCAATCTGCTGGAGGCCTGGCTGAAACAGTAAGGTGGAAGTTTTCTTAGTGTTCCACCTTGCTGAGGGTTTGTCGTGGGACTTTCCAGACTCCATAATCGTGTGATGTCTTCATAAATCCCCTCTCATCTTTCTTTCTCTTTCCACCCGTCCTTCATTTCTGTCTTTTTGGGGAACTTAATACATGGAATAAAGCATAGGCATGAGAAGAAAGCTCTGAGGTAGTAAAGAGCCCCCTAGAGAAGCAGTATTTTAAGGGAATAGAAAAAGATGGCTTATTTCGAATACATCACAATGTTTGTCACTTACACAACATGCTGAGTATGCTTAGAATTATCTCAGCTCATTCTCTGTACCATATGTTAGAGTCCTTTATCAATTAGAGATTGAGGGAAAGGGTATAAGTGAAACAAAAGGTGGTTCCATTAAAAACTCAGTAATCTTGGCTTAGCGCCTGTGGCTCAAGCGGCTAAGGCACCAGCCACATTCACCTGAGCTGGTGGGTTCGAATCCAGCCCGGGCCTGCCAAACAACAATGACGGCTGCAACCAAAAAATAGCTCGGCGTTGTGGCGGGCGCCTGTAGTCCCAGCTACTTGTGAGGCAGAGGCAGGAGAATCGCTTAAGCCCAGGAGTTGGAGGTTGCTGTGAGCTGTGATGCCACAGCACTCTACCCAGGGTGTTAGCTTGAGACTCTGTCTCAAAACAAACAAACAAACAAACAAAAAAAAACTCAGTAATCTTATTTTGAGGCATACACCTCACTGGTTTGGAATCTCTCAAATAAACTTCAGCACAAAATAAAACAGGGAAGAGAAGTATCCTTTTATACTTTCCCCTAAAACATTGTGTTTTTCAGGGTCTTGAAGTCTGTATTGGTTAAGATGCTTTCAGAATACAGGTAATAGAGAAACCAGCAAGGTCACTTAAAGAATAAAGAGGATTAATTGGCGAATGCACCAGAAAAGTCCGGAGTAGATCACGGTTCAGGAATTGTTTGAAAAGGGCACTAGCAATACTTTCCTACATTTTTTCCTGGAAGTACTCACCTGTGTGTGTCCGTATTGTATTTCCTTTTGTGGTTGAAAGATGGACCCCAGCATCGGGTATGCACTTCCTCACGTCCATACAGGGGACAGGAGAATGATGTACGTGGATGCGAACTTGGAGGTTGACCTAGGACTTTTTAAAATAGGGGATGAGTCAAGAAGAAGGAAAAAATAGGTTAATGTCATGCAATAATCGGGTATATATGTTATATATATGTCAGCAATTCCCTGATACAGGAATTTAAAATTTAAATTTTGCCAGAAACCAGGCTCTTGCAGTCACTTCGGAGAACTAGTGTAAAGTGTTTACTTAGCCATCGAATCAATCCTATTAAAAATATCATTAAACTTTTATATGTAGTTGTGCATTTTCGGTCTACTTGATGAAAATTTGAAATATATAGGAGTCTCCCGTGGTTCCTATGTTTTTATTACTTTATACTCATTTTTTTCTAACAGCTCTCATGTCATATCCATAATAATTCTATGGTAAATGGCAAATAAATTTGGTTGTCTTTTCTTCAGAGTAGAAAATGCCCTCTGTCAAAAACAAAATGGGAATTACAGGCACACAAGAGAGAAAAAAGCAATTAAATTCAAGAACGGGGGAGGGGATTAAGTTCCCACCTACTGGGCACCATGCAGGCTGTATGGCACACTTCCTGGGTGAAAGACTCAACTACAATTTGGACTTTGAACTTTACCTTACACACACACAAATCATGTAACCTAATTGTACCCTCACAATATGAAATCTAAAAAAAAAAATTTTTTTTTTTTTTTTTTTTTTTCTTTTTTATATTGAGTTCTGCTTGGTGTTTACTATAAGCCCAGCTTTCTTAATTTTTGCATTTCAGAGTATTTTTGTGTGTGTGTGTTGTCATCCTTTAAAGATTTTTTCTTTTTTTCTCAGCAACTATATTTCTCTTTATTTGAGGTGGATCTTTTGTAGGAATGTTTAACTATAGGGTGACTCTTTGCTTTCTAAAGATCCGTGTTACCTGACAAAACGGATAACTTCCTCTTCTGTTCTAGTGATGCCTGGTGCCTTTGTGTTCTACTTTTTGACCTTTTTGATCTATAGGTTAAGTGTTCTTTGATTTATTTTACCTAATTCTTTGAAAAATATTCATTGTATTTTAAATTCTACTAGTGGTTATATTTGAAGAAATGAATAAGTACAAATTTATTTTCAATACATTTGAAAATATTCATAGAAATGAATGTTAATCTATTAACTCTCTTTGAACTAAGGTGAACAGATTTAAAGATGTTCCTTTTATCTCTTTTTATTTGTTGGTTCAGGTTCATTGAGGGTACAAAGAATTAGGTTACACTGTCTGGATTTGTTAGGTAAAGTCCCGCTTATAATTGTGTTCCACCCCCAAGAGGCATGCGGTATGCTGTGACCCCCCCATTCCCCTCCCTGCCCCCTCCCCGTTCCCTTGTCCCCCTGAACCCCACCTTGAATTGATTTGAGCTTCTCTCTTAGGTGGGTATATATTAGATAGTCAACAGGCTTCATATTAGAATTGAGTACATTGGATTCCTGGTTTTCCATTCTTGTGATGCTTTACTAAGAAGAATGTGTTCCCGTTCTATCCAGGTTAATACAAAAGATGTAAAGTCTCCACCTTTTTAATGGCTGAATAGTATTCCATACAGGGGTCCTCAAACTTTTTAAACAGGGGGCCAGTTCACTGTCCCTCAGACTGTTGGAGGGCCGGACTATGGTTTTAAAAAAAACAAAACTGAACAAATTCCTATGCACACTGCACATATCTTATTCTGAAGTAAAAAACAAAATGGGAACTAATACAATCACACCGCCACATGTGGCCCATGGGCCGTAGTTTGAGGACCCCTGGTACCACAGCTTGTTAATCCATTTCTGGGTTGGTGGACATTTAGATTGTTTCCACATTTTGGTGATCGTAAATTGAGCTGACCATAAACAGTGCAAATATCCTTATCATAAAATGATTTTTTTTCTTCTGGGTAGATGTTTAATAATGGGATTGTAGAATCAAATAGGAGGTCAATTTTTTCTTTTACCTCTTAACGCATATTCCAGGTTTGTTGTGCTATGAGCAAATTAATGGTTTCAATTAAAGAAATGTAGCACAAAATTATGCACTTATAAAAATTCAAACACCACTGGGCTACATATGAGTAAAAGTAACTGGTCTCTCTTACTTGCTCCACTGTGCTCTCACAGGTTCCTAGAGATACTCATGTCTCCCAAAATCTGTACACACACATACACACATTCACATAATTTATGTACTTCAAATGAGATCATACTAAAATACACTTGCTTTTGATTATGCAACCTTGGTTTGGCCAATTAAATTCTCTTCCACTGGATGTAGTGTATGATTTTCCTTGTTCCTTAAATGGCTCCATGATAGTCAATGTTTGCTGTTTAATTTGTTTAGTTTTCTATTAATGGACCCTGTAAAGATTTCCCTTTTTCCTATGACACATTAGATCCGTTGATGATGAATTTCTTCTGCTTGTCTGCGGTTGGATTTCATTGCTAACATTTCTGCACCGTTGTCTCCCAGAAGCAGATTGTCTGACTTCGAGATCATTCTTCTACAATTTTTATTTTTTCCTTGGTAAAATTGCCTATTTTTTTTCCTATTGGCATATTTGTCTTTTCCTTATTGCTGTACAGGAACTTTTGATGTAATATAGGTATTAATTATTTGTTTTCTGGTGTGCATATGGCTTCAGTGTTTTAGTTGATCCTAACCTTTACATATGGTATTTTTGTTAAACTGAATTTTGAATTTGGTGATCTTGGTTCTTACGGTTTGTATCTTGCTTATAAATTTCTTCTTCACCTAAATATTCTAAGTGATTGCTGTATATGTTTGAATATTTGTTTTTGTATTCACTTCCTTATACTTAGGTTTAGTTGTAAGTTGAGTACAACTTGATTTTTTTTCTCGAATAGCCATTTGTCTCACAGAATTTTATGAATTATCTATCCTTTCTCGATTACCGTATATACTCGAGTATAAGCCAAGATTTTTTCGGCACAAAATTTGTGCCAAAAAACCCGAACTCGACACAAATTTTGTGCCCCAAAAAACTCTGCTTATACTCGAGTATATACGGTAATAAGAATTTATACATTGAATTCTCAGTATGATATAAGTGTGGGTTTTATAAGTGTTTCTGCATTAACATCAAACTGTTTTAATTACTGAACCTTTATTATAAGTTTTGAAATTCCTTACTATTTTTATCTTTTAAAAATGTGTATGCTATTCTCGGGTGCTTATTTTTTAATGTAAACTTTAAAATGCTATTCCCTAATCAGAAAAGAAATATGTGTTAAAAATTTCATTAGGATTGTACATTAGAGATTTGGAAGACCTGTCCTAGCCAATTTCAGATTGATATTATAGCATAAATCACCAGTATCTTCGCAATGCATTAAAAAAACCAGCTCACATAAATTACTATGTAAAAGTAAGAATGTTGTTAAAGTTTATCTTGTGAATCTATGCAAACTACAAAAGCAAAATAACCATTTTTAGGGTAAACATAGGCTATCTCTACAACCTTTTGCATGATTAATTTTGAGCCTGAATATTATAGAACTGATAAGGAGGATGATAATTTTAAACTTGATTTCATCTTGATTACATATCAGGCAGCTCATTCATCTGGAACCAACGGTTATACATACAGTTCTATGAGGCTGAGAATGTAAATGAAAATAAGTAAAATTGTTTTACTGCCTTTTTGTGAACACATGTTAGTATTGCTTTTCTTCTTTCTTAATAAAAAGTTAATGCATAGGGTCAATTATACATATATTATGTATCGAACAACAATTTTATTGGCAGTATAAGATTTGTTAAGTACATGTTACAATGTAATAAAGCATGTTGGCTATAATTTTTTTGTCACTTAGTCTATGCATATTTTAAAGTAAGTTATCATAGTCATTTTTTTATCCCCTAAAGTAAATCACTGTTAATATTTGGTGTTACATTGTCACATAACGTTCTATTAATTTGCATACATGTGCATAATATGTCTGTATTTCTTAAGCAAGATGGTATTTTTCACGTAATGGATTATCATAGTATGTAAACATTCCTTAGTTGATAGAAACTTAAATCATCTAAATTTTTCATGATCGTTTAAATTTATCATAAGAATGGAAAGGCAAGTAGCTAACATACTCAATACTAATATAAAGCCAGTTGACTACCTAACACACAACCACGTAAGAGAAAAACTCAATTTGATTGAAGTTGCAGGGAGGAGGAATGAGGGAAGAGAGAGGAGGAGGTAGGAGATTGGTGTTCTCCCACTGAATGGAAGAATGGAAGGGTGTACGGCACACCTCTTGGATGAGACAGGACTACCAGAGGGACTTTACCAAACAAATGCAAACACTGTAACCTAGTTGTTTGTGCCCTCACATTAACCTAAAATGAAAAAGATGTGTTTTACTGTTGTGATGCTTTAATAAATACTTTTGTACACATTTCTTTAAGCTCATACTCACATATTTTTCAGAGATAAATTTGTAGATGTTAAGTACCTGGATCTATGTCCACACACATTTTAAATTTTTATTGATTCTGTCAAACGTCCTCTGAAGTGGTTGTGACATTTTATATTCTTGCCAGTAATATGAGGACGTGCCAACAGTGAATGTTTGTCAGTTTTAAAATTCACGTCCTAGTAATGGTAAATTTGAATTCCTCTAATTCCCAATGATTTGATCTTGTTCTTATGTTTATTTGAAATTTGTTTTTCTTCTGTGAATTTCTTATATGTTCCAACAACATTTTTAAGTCTTAAAAAATTGTAGAAGTCCTTTATATGTAGTACAGTATAATCCTGATTATGTTTTTTTATTTTAAGAGATTTTTGTTTTTTCAGAATTTGAGCTTCCTTTTAGTCCAAGTATAAAATTTTAGGGCTCTGGGTTTTAGTTTTGCTGAAAGCGTTTCTATCAAGATATAATTTCCTAAATTCTTTTCTAAAAGTGTGCAGTTTTGTTGTTTACAGTTAGATCTTTAGTGTGGTAGGAATTCTATTTTTCTAAATGAGTGACAGAGTTCTGTTTGTAGTTTTCCAAATGTCTAGCTGATGATTGTTTCAATGCTATTTCCCCAGTGACCTGAAATGTCACCATTATCATAAATTAATTCTTTGTATACGCAGAGGTCTCTTTGTACTACTTAGTTCCATTTATGTACTTCCCCATTCTTTAGGTTCTGAAACTTTCTGTTATGTTTTGGCATTTGGGTAAACCACTTTCATTATTATTATTATTTTTTATTTCTTTAAGACTTTTTTTTTTTTTTTTACCTATTCTGCCCACTTGCTTAATTGTACAATCACTGTGTAAAGTCCTATAAAATTTGTTTGCATTTGATTAAAGTTCCATTGATTTTATAGATTTTTTTTTTTAAGGAGTAGTTATAGCATTCCAGTACTTTTACTCTCAATCTAAAACACGTGGTGTAACTCCGTGTTCAGATCCCATCGCGTGTCCACAAGTCAAGTTTAAATTTACTGGCTTGTTCATGTATCTCTAGTATGTTCATTCTCATGTGAGTTCATAGGACTTTTGTAGTTTTTGTTGATATTAGAAATTAGATATTGCTGAAAGTAAAATAAAAAACTGCCATCAAAAATTGTTGTCCTGGGGCGGTGCCTGTGGCTCAAGCTGGTAGGGCACCGGCCCCATGTCCTGGAGATGGCGGGTTCAAACCCAGCCCCGGCCAAAACAAACAAAGAAACAAACAACAAACTGCAAAAAAAAAAAAAATAATAATAATAATTAAAAAAAAATTGTTGTCCACTCACTGACATAGTCAACTGCTATCACATCTGGTCTGTAAGTCTCAGAATATATTAGAAGGCGCAAGTGACATTTCAAAACTGTGTAAAAATCAAGAATTTAGTATCACATGGGCTGCCATTGGCACTTAGGTTTATGTCTCATACTCTTAGGCATTAGTGCATAAACATCAAAACACAACCCTCACCTAAAGATATAAAAATAAGAACTCAGATGTTTTCAAACACTTAATAAATTTGAAGTACATTTCATACCTGCCATCAAGACTTCATTATGGCATTCTAAGTGTGGAACAATATGGAGGCTTTAAAAGTGTGGATAATGCATTTGCAGTTATTAAGGAACACCCGTAGTGAAAGGGTAATTAGTTAGTCTTCATTATGAAACATTAGGTTGTGATGCTGTATGCAGAAATTTTGTTTAATTGTAAGCAGAACAGCCTGGGATTTGACATGATGACAATGGCTAGACAAATAAGGTTTAAGTGCCTTTCAAGCTGTGCATGTTTTATTAATGTTGAGCTGTGGTCTTTGTTAACTTCGGGTGTCTTGCCTAGGAACTGACAAGAGAAAGTCTGCGGCTCTGGTTTCTACTACTGATGTTAGTCTAATCATAAAGCCGGGACACCTTTTTCTCCTATACTGAGGCAGTATTATGAATCAACTTTCTACAATGTCTCTGGCTAAAAAATTAAAAGGAATTATTTTTGTAATTACATACTCAATTTCTCATTGTTTGCTATTAGAGCTCTCATTTGCTGAGTTCTCATTGGTGCAGCAGATAATTCACTAACTTCTTCAATCTTCCTAATTATCTAGGAGATAAATTTTGTGATCTTCACTTTACAGAAACAACGATTTCTTATAGTTGTTGTATGTGAAAATCACCGAGCAATTTTAAGGTACTGCGTGAGGCTACTTTCTTGCACAGAGAATTTGCCTTTGTTTCTAGTGTGCAGATGTTTTAGGGGGAAGAAGGCCTCAGTCTCACCTGGGATTGAGTTGATTTGAAGCTTTATTTAAGTTTTTTGTGTGAGCTTTTCCATTTCCAGTTGCCCTGACTCCTGTAGCAATAGCCTTTCATGAATCTCAGTGAAAGCTGGGAGTGTTTGCTGGGCTTCTGAGTCCCCTGAGACCATGAACTCTCAGTTGAACTCTGCTCAGCTTTGCAGCCTTTGAGTTGCTGCTTCCTGTCTGTAAACTGAGGGCAGGTCTTAGCAAAATAAATAAATAAATAAATAACTACACCTGATGGGCACTTAGGTTGTTTCCAATCATTCTGATATGAAACTAGTAGATGAGCAACTACAAGGTCAAACGAGAAAAACACAAATTCAAGAAGTGGGGACGGGAGGGGCTGTGCGGGTTTGGTAAGCTCTCACCCAGTGGGTACAACGTAGGGGTATAGGGGACACCTCCTGGGTGACGGGATCAGCTGCAACTTGGACTTCACCTAACAAAGGTAAACAATGTAACCCAATCATATGTACCCTGATATTAACCTGGAAAAAAAATATACCTGAGGCTGTCAGTGCACTTGGGGAATGTTTTTGCTTTAGCAATGAAGAGGGATGCAGAGGTGAGGGGAAAGCCAAGGGTGGATAAAATAGCAGAAACCGAGAGAGAAAACGAGACAGTGGGTTGTGGCCGAGTAACTGGCATAGTCAGGCAGCTGGCGAATTTTAATGAAAGGACAGCACTATTCAATTTTAAGTTATTTATGTTGCTATAGTTGAAAAAGTAATAAACTGTCCGTCTCACCCAAGAGATTAGAAGAGAATTTTGCTACACTCTAGATAAGACTTACAATAACTCATTTAGTTTTTTTTTTTTTCCTTCTTTTTTTAATTGTGGGAAGTGGCTGTTCCCCACGTCTGGTTGTTTGAGCAAATACAGAGGAAATGCAGGCCAGCAAAAGGAGTCAACAGAACGCTGCTCCAACTGAACTGATTCAGTGAAAGCCAGAATTTGGAGCCAGGACTGATCACTTCCCTGACTCTGTGTAGAAATCTTGGGGAGATCAGTAGACTTTCACAAATACAGGCGGCCTGTCCGGAAAGTATCTAGCTCATAATTAAAAAAAAAAAAAAAAAAATTACCACGTGGCTGGACACTTTCTAGACAGCCCTTATATAACACAGGTGATTGAATCCACTCTTGTTTCAATCTTCCATTCTTTAAGCTTTAAAGCTTGTTACTCTCTCCGGGTCTCCCTCTTTCTTCCTCACCCTGAATGCGCCAAGAAAAACCCACATGGGGACAGAACCAGAAAGGGGCCCTCACCAGATACCAAATCTGTCAGCACCCAATCCTGGACTTCCCAGCCTCCAGAACTGTAAGAAGGAAAGTTCTGTTGGTTAAACCACTGGGTTTATAGTATCTTGGTGTAGTGGCCTGGACTGACCAGAACAGTTGATGATACAAGTGATAGGGGAGGTAACCTCAGATGAAGAGTTTATTTATCATGTAAAGAACAGAAGTATTTAAGGGATAAATACATCCTTACTTTTTTTTTATTTATTATTCATTCTGAGGTCTCACCCTAGTGTTGAGTACCAGACCTGCTTCATAAATTATACAGAATAGATGACCAGGAACAGATGCTGAATGGATGTGCTATTTGCATTCTAGGTCTTTAAAAATGATGAATACCAGCCCCATGTACATGTGGTCTAAGTAACTGAAAAATCACTCCTGGATAGCAGACTCCTGTCCACATGTTGAGATTCCCTCCTACTCCTGGCCACATCAGCCCTTCACTGAGTGAGTCCCTGTTCCCAGTCTTTGTCCTGGCATTCAGTGACTGTGTATTTAGACCCTTCCCCACAGATACAGGTACACAAGACCATTTTATCTGTGATGACCTTTCGTGTATCCTTGACTTCAGCAAATTTGTTAAGCTACTTTGTCTCCAAACACAGGATGCTCATTCTTGGACGTGGTCATTGTTCCCTGCTGTTTTTCCCACCTAGAATGTCCTCCCATTCTTCTCTGTTAAAGTGAACACTCTTCCCCATTTGGGCTGCATCAATTAGGATAAATTTCACTTATAAGGAGCAGAAAACTCAACTAACAGCAGTTAAACAAATAAGAGGTTTATTTGTCTAATGGAACAAGAAAATTGGAAGTAGGATGTCTTGGGCTGGTAGAAGAGGTTAGTGGTTTCGTCACGGTCCTGAATTCCTTTTATTTTTATGTTGTGTTTTTCATCCTCATGCTTTCAATACAGCTGTTGATCCCTCTAGGAAGTATATCCTATGTCCCAGGCAGAAGAAGAAGGAAACATGCCAAAAAACTGCAAAAATGTATAACTGTGGCCATTTTAGTCTGGTAATGTTCTTCTGGCTGGAAGTGAGTTGCATGGTTAAATCCCCATAGGAGGAATTCTGAAAAGGTATCCTAAGACTCCAGTCTCTATTTCAGAGGAAATTAAGAGAAAATAAGATTGTGAATGATTTTTCCGTAGCTAATTCATAGCACCCAAACATTCAGCTTTTAAATTTCATGAACTCCAGAAACACTTATTTGTGGCAACATTTTTTAAAATTTAACCTATGATATTATACATTAAAAAAATTATATGTTTTAGTTCTTCGGATTTGCAACAACTGTGAATTTTGTCTTGTCATGGTTTGACTAGCATCTACTTCAATATGGGGGTGCGAAAAAATATGTATACACACTTAAAGGATACAACTGTATTAAAACTGTAATACTCAATATATACCGATAACAAAAGATGAATACAAGTCACACTGAGCCCTCTTGTAATTGCAGAAGTCAAACGTGACTTGAGTCTTACACATTTAATAGTCTTTTCCTCTCTTAAAATGTGTATACTTTATTTATTTATTTTTTTTTTTTGCATCCTCTGTATTTCTTGAAAAGAAACATATTGTACTGAAAACGTTTTAAGCAAATCAAGAGAAATTGGTGCAAAGAAAACTGTGACAAGATTCATAATAACGATTTTACTGGCTCTTCCCTCTTTTGGCTGAGACTAGTCAGTCCCCTGGTTTCATAGGTGAGGTCAAAGCCAAGTGTTCAGAGCCAAGGAGGAGATATGAATAAAAAGCCTAGAGGGGAGGACAGACTACTTAAGGGAATGAAACAATATTGTTTTAAATCTTACTTTGTGTCAGTTGTGTATAAAAGAAACATTGTTTCATGTAATTCTAATTAGAGAGTGAAGCAAATCTGAAGGAGATGCAAAGAATTGAACAACTTTGCATTAGATAATGTTAACAGAAGGTAACAAAGCTTGGTTTGGCAGGCAGGTCTACCTCCAAAGTTATTGTCTTTCTATTATTTTAGGAGGAAAGACTAGTGATAGTTGTGTGGGCCAAAGGTCCGCCAACAGCTAGAATTATGTTTCTCAAATAACTATTGCAAGGACATTAATTCAGAGTTCATCCAGGTTAATCGTTTCTGACTCTACAGTAAATATCTAGGCAATTTCTTAGTGGTGAGAACATATTGGGGCCTTAAAAGGATTTTGTTTTACGGTAGGGCTGGATCTTTTCAAAATCAATTTGAGCCAGTGAAATGAAAGGCTGAAAAAAATACAGCTTTATAAATAATGGAAGTCTTGACATCCTTTAGTACTGCAGAGCAAATAGCTGCACAGTCTAATTACTGCTGTATGGTGTCTGAGTGTCTTTGGTGATAATTAAAGAGTAGCTCTTGCATATTTTACTTAAAATATCCATGACTCACGTCTCCATAGCTCTTTTTATTTTTTATTTTCAAAAACTCATGCTAATAACTGGGAGGAAGCACAGACCAGACTTTCTGCATTTAGGTTCTTTAGTTCTTTGCATCAAGGGGCTGCAAAAATGTATCATTATTTGAATAGGGCCTCTAGTTGATTTCTAGTTTTATTCCACTGTGGTGGAATACATGCTATGATGTCTATCTTTTTGAATTTATTGAAACATGTTTTCTGGCCTAAGATAGGCTCACTCTTGGAGAACCAGGTGCTTATGAGAGGAATGTACATTCAGTAGTTTTTTGGTAAAATGTTCTGTTAAGCGCCATTTAGGCCAATTTGTTAAAGATTCCCATTAAAGTTCAGTGTTTCTTCATTTTCTGCTTAGACGATCTGTCCAGTTGGGTCAATGGAGCGGTGCACTGTCTGGCAGTTATGATGCAACCGTTTATCTACTGCATTGGCTTTATAAATCTGGGCATTCTTGTGGAAGGTGCATAGGTGCCGAAAATGTGTACACATTTTAAGAAATGAAAACATTGTATTAAAACTGTAATACTCAAGTCATGTTTGATGTTTATAAGGGATATAAGGTGCATTATACAAGATAACAAATGATATTGGTATACCTGGGTCCCTATGAAAGTTTTGAAATGGACTGTGTTCTATGGTCTATTATTTCATGTCCAAGAAACATAGTTGACAACATCCTTTCTGGTTTCCTTCTGTAAGTTTCAGCTTCCTTGGCTTATTCTTGATCCTGGGACAGCTTCATTTATTTCTGTCCTCATGGATTTTATGTTTTTGGATTTTTGTGTATCCATAAACTTACACGAAGACTCAAGTATATTTTTCTACAGTGTTTTTCTTGCTTAAAATGTGTATACGTTTTTTTTTTTTTTGCATCCTCTGCATGTAGGATTAACACATCGTCTTGTTGACTTGCTCCCTTTATGAGTACGTAATGACCATCTTCGTCTTTCTTTTCCATTGTTGATTTAAAGTTAATTTTATCTGATATAAAAATGGCTACACCTGCTTTCTTTTGGTTTCTGTGTTTGTGGAATATATTTTCCATTCCTTCATCTTGCATGTATATAAGTTTTTGTAGGTTGGATGTGTTTTCTGGAGAAAGTAGATAGTTGGGTTGTATTTTTTCTGTTCTGTTCTGCCAGCCTTGAGTGGGGCATTCAGAACATTCATACTGATTGATAGAATTGATATGTGGATGATGTTCTGATCCCCCTGCTGGGCAGTGCCTTATTACTTTGTTGACCTCTTGTGCTGTTGTTTAATATGAGTTCTGAGTTTTTCTTCTGGTGGGTGTCTATTGTACTGATCCACGTGTACTGTAGTTCTGAGTATTTCTTCTGGTGGGTGTCTATTGTACTGATCCACGTGTACTGTAGTTCTGAGTATTTCCTGCAATACTTGTCTGCTCTTGACAAATTCCCTCAGTGTCTGCTTGTCTGCAAAATTCTTTGTTTCTCCTTCCTGTACAAAACTTGGTTTTGCAATATACAAAATTCTAGGCTAAGAGTTGTTCTTTTAAAGAAGACTGAAGGAGAGGCCCCAATCCTTATTGGCATATAAGGTCTCCATTGAGAAGTCTGCAGTTAGACTAATTTGGGTGGGGGTTTCCTGTGTAAGTTACTTACTGTTTTCACCTCATGGGTCTCAGGAATTTCCGCTTTGTGTTGACTTTGGCCAATCAGATACTTACGTGTCTTGGTGACTGCCTCTGTGCAGGGAGTCTCCCAGATTTCTGTTGAGCTTCTCATACTTAGATATGTAAATACCCAGCAATACCAGGAAAATTTTCCTCAAGTATTCCTCAAATAGCTTTTCCAGCTCCTGTGTGTTTTCTACTTCACCCTCAGGGTTACCTGTGATTCTTGCATTTGGTCACTTTACATAATCTCATTTCTTGGGGGCTTTGTTTATTCGTATTAATTCTTTTTTATTTTTGACAGAGTTGACTTGAAAGAGTTGTCTTCAAGCTGTTTCTTCTTCCTGATCTAGTCAATTCTCACAATTTTCCACTGGGTTTTGTATTTCCTTAAATGAAGTTTTCCATCTGTAGAAGTTTAATGGGTTTTTCTTTTTACTATGTCTCCTGGGTAAATTTTTCTTTCATTTCCTGATTTGTTTTCCTGCTTTAAGTTTGTTTTCCATTTTCTCTTGAATTTCATTGAGCTTCCTTACAATCCATATGTGGAATCCTTTCTCATTTTTTAGCCTTGTAGTCATAGCAGAGTGAGTTGTACTGCATTCCCAGTTTAATCTCTGAGGCACTAGGTGGTACTTGTGCATAACAATCGACCACACCTGTAGGACTGAGTCAGTAAATTCTTTAAAGGGTTGTGCAAATTGACCTCCCTGCCAGAAGGCGGTGCTTTCCAGATGGTGTTGTTGGGACCTGTGACTAGCTATAGCCCATCAGGAAAAGCACTGGAATGCCCCAGGTGATGGCAGGACCTGGAACTTCCCAGGGAGCCCTTATTTTCTGCCTCAGTAGAGGCAGGTGGAGTAGTGAAGCTCTGCAGGGCTGGATCAGGTGAGCCTACCCCCTCAGGCTGCACAGAAGCTGTTCAGGTAGCTGTCTCAGCAGGGATCAAGGGTTTCCTTGGGGGGGGGGAGGATAATGCTACAAGGGAGGGGCTGAAGGGGGCCACATTTAGCCAGAAAGTCTGCTCATGGGGGCTGGGCTGTCAGGAGAGGGTTTTTCTCTTCTCCCTCTCCCCTGCTTTGGTTCTTCCTCTGGCATTTGCCAGTAGCTAGGTGCTCAGACTAGCTAAGCTCCCAACAGTGGTGCTGCAGGCTGGGACCTTCCCTCTCCAGGATCCCACCCCAGGCTGAATACGCAGCTTTCCTGTGCTTCAGAGTGCACTGTGGCTGGGACCCACACTGCACTCTTTTTTCAGGTCTTCCCACGTGGGCTTTTTTGCCTGCTGTGATCAGTTCCCAAATCTCTCCATGCCCCCAAACAACACAATTGAAACCTGGGGGTACAGGATCTGGCCTGCAGGCCTGTTCCCTGGCCCCTGCAGATCAGTCCCTGGCTGTGCCCAGGAGAAGTATGCTGGTCTTGAATTGGCAAGTATGGTGTGCCTGAGCGGGCTTGATGTCCCTTTGCTCTGGAGTGTGTCCTGTTGGGATGAAGCAGCCAGGCAGGCGGCACTGAGCGAGGCTGGTGAGTGGGGAGCTGATAGTCGGAGCACCCCTTAGTCCACTGCGGGTCTTTAAGAGGAAAGGTGTGAACTCTACTCGTGGTAGCTGCACCAACAGAGGGGAAGCTGCTGGTCCCCGGAGCCCTGGCTCAGTGGTCTCTTGGCAGCAGTGAGTGGCAGAATGCAGGGGAGGAGAAGAGTCTGGATGGAGGGAAAGCTAGTACTCTGGTCATCTCTGTTCCTCTCTCCAGAAGCCAGCCCACCCTGGAATGTCTGGAGTCATGCAGATCCTCTGGGCCCACTGTCCCTTTATCTGCTATAATCTGGGCTAGAGTTGGGAAATGTTTGCCTGGGAACCAGTGAGACAAAAAACAGAGGGGCTGAAGCTCCCTGTGGAAGACAGAGGTGCACAGTGGGTGGAAAGGTAACATGGTGCCTGTCATCGCAGCTTGGTTCTGTGGCCATTGAAGTGACCCCAAGGAAGCTGGCTGCCTGGAGCTTAGTCCTCAGGAAGCTGCCAGTGCACTGGAAGCAGGAGCTTTTTGGGCTCATTAGGGTAGAAAGGCTCATCTAGCAGCACAAGAGCCTGCTGATGGCCAGAGATGTGAGGGAGGGAGAAAAAACCACCACCAGCACCCCACCCTTTTCGCTGGACTCTATACCTCTCAGGGGTTGACCTCTGCCACTGTCCTGTTCCTGAGTTTGTCCTGCAGCTTCTTCCTGTGGAATCTCTGGTAGATTCTGACACTTTGCACTTTGAATGACACCTGTTCTATGTTTGTTTCCTTTTCATCTAAAACTTTTCCCTTTTTCTGAGATAATCTGGCAGCTGATGTTTTGCATCTTCCATCCAGCTTCTGTCCTCACTGCATATTATTATATATAATGCATGTAAGTGTTGCTGCCTAAAAATACAGAATTAATCAAAAGTCTAATTGGACTGCATCCCATAACCTGGTCCCGAAATAAAGAAAAAACACTAAACTAGAAAACTGCCCCTGCCTTTTAATTTTGGATGCTTCAGAAAGTATTTTTGACTTTTCTAAGAAGTAATATGAATAATTCAGTGAATACAGCTTAACACTGTTAAAAATGGATAAAGTATAATATTACAGAAGCAACTGCATAAACTTACGAAAACTTACAAAGGTCTTTAATGTCTCTAATTATGTAAAATAATACAGTAGATGGGCCTAGGAAATGACTCCCTGAGCTTGTCTGCTTGCTCACTGACCCACTCATATTTCTACACAGAAATCTGGACTCTTTCTAGGTAGTTACTTCAGCTGAAAAAAGATTAGGCAACTTCATTTTCAGAAGTAGGTTTTGTGACTCTGGAATGATTTGGGGGGAGAAATCAGGTTAATCAAAATAATTATAAAACTCACCTATAGAAATGAGGTCTTTAGGGATGAACATTTCCCAGCTAAATGTATTTTCATCTTAGCAGCTAATCACTGACAATTTGAACCTTTCCAAACAGAAATGTAGAAAAATATTTTCTCCACTACATATTCATGAAAGACACATACAGTGAACACCACAGACTTATTATTTTGAAGGAAGCTTATTTATACATTTGACTCATGAGCACAATGGAGGTTTGGGGCCCTGACTCGGGTGCAATCAAAAATCCACGTACAACCTTGACTTCTCCCCAAGTTAATTACTAATAGCCTGCAGTTGACCAGAAGTCTTACTGATAACAGAAACAGTAGATTAAAAAATATTTGTTATGCCATGTGTCTTATACATTAATATATATTTTTACAATAAAGTTCAAGAAAAGATGTGATTGGGAAAATCATAATAAAGATGAAACATATTTACTATTCGTTAAATGCAAGTGGAAGGTCTTCACCTTGTCTTCATGTCATTGAGTATGCTGAGGAAGAAGAGGACAAGGAGGGCTGGTCTTGCAGTCAGAGGGGTGGCAGAGGTAATTTTGATGGAGGAATGGAAGACAGACAGAGGAGACAGGCTCACTCTGTGTAATTTTCATTGAAAAGAATCCACATGTCAGTGGAGCTGTTCAGTTCACACTTTCGCTGTTAAAGGCTCAACTATAGTTCCAAATCTCTTTTTTTTTTTTTTTTGTTTCCTTAACATATTAGGAATGTGTTGTCTAATTTCTTCTATTGCATATTTCAAAGCAGCCAAGCTTTAATCTTAATAGAGCTTTTGTTTAGATGTAGGGCTAAGAAGTTAAATCTAGATTTCTTTTTTTATTTTTTTATTATTTTAGGTTAATGTGAGGGTACAAATAACCAGGTCAACATATTTGATTTTGTTAGGTAGAGTCCACCTTGTGCTTATGTCCCACACTGAAAAGATATGCCACACGTCCCCACACTGTGCGCATTCAGTGGGAGCGCCCCAACCCCCTTTCGCTTTCCCCCTACCCTTGTTATTCCTCCCCCCAACTTGAACTGAGCTGCATTTTTCTCCTATGTGGGAACTCTAGCTTTCTTGATACCTACCCTCTTCTTTTTTCCCCATCCTTCGTTACCCCTCCCCCCAACTTGAAATGAGTTTTTCTCTTATGTGGGAAATTTAGATTTCTTGATACTGTAAGTTATTATAGCTTGTTTATCCACCTAATAATCTATATGGGTCTAATTAATAGCATTTTAATGAGGCTCTACCTCCTGCAAGCATTAAGAAATCTGCTATGTCCTCACTCAAATGTTACGCGTAACAATGGAACACGTGCTATTGGCAAAAGGTAAAGTTAGAAGCACAGAATGTGAGAAATTTATTGTGAGTAAATAGTTCCCTTCTTTAAGGACACTCTAAACAAAACCTTTTATGATACAGTTCTAAGATAGTTGGTCCTTTTTAATCATGTTTACCAAATCAGAGTAAGACAAAGAAAAGTTTAATCAGAAGCACGTATTTGGGGAGTCATGTGGCAGGTAGACCTGGAGTCAAGGTTCTCACTGTGCCATTTGTATTTTTGTGACTCTTAAAATGTTGAAAATACTTTGTTTTTTGAGGAAAGGGGTGACTTATACAAAAGCATGTGGAGGACAATAATGACGAGGTCTACCGCCTCTGTGGGGTAGAACAACTGGCTGTCCGTAAGCAAGCAAACAAAAAGGACTAGGGATTTCTGTAAAGAAAACTCTTGCCAAGTTGTTGGTTAGTAGGTTATCTAATTTCCTTTATTGCACATTTCAAAGTAGCCAAGTTTTAGTTTAAGTAGAGCTTTTTGTTTAAATGTAGGGCTGAGAAGTTAATCGTTTAATGCAGGAGTCAGCACACTTGTGTAAAGCACGGGATAGTAAATACGCTCAGTGTTCAGGGCCATGTAACCTTTGTCGCAGCTACTTAAACTGCTGTGGTAGCATGAAAGCAGCAGTAAGCCATGGATAAGTGAATAATTATTGGCTTATTCTAATAAATGTTTATCAAAATAGGAGGCAGGAGGGATTTGGCCATTGGGCCATAGTTTGCTGACTATTGTTTGATATCACTTTCTGTAGATGGTATGAGTATTTGCTGGATGGGAGGTTAAGGGGAATTAAATACAAAGTGATCCTCGTTTTAAAAGATATGATTTTTAAAAACTTCATTATTCTACAATATTCTAAATTCTATACTAGCTCATCGTGGGTATGACTTTTTATAGAAACAAAACAAGTCTTTATGATTGCTGATTCATGTCTATATAACCCTGAGTCCCGTTCCAACTATGTGGGTCTCTATGGAAGTTTTGAGACAGACTGTGTTACGGTTCATTATTTCTCTTTCAAGAACCATAGTCAAGCATCCTTTCTGATTCACCAGTGCAAATTTCACCTTGGCTTATTGGTGTTGCTGGGAGGGGCTCATCTTTTTCTGTCATGCAGATTTTATGTTTCTTGATTTTTGCGTATCTCAAAACTTTTGTAATGACCCATGTGTAAGCATCCTCAAAACAGAATTGGTATACATCATTTCTGTGTTTCCAGCACATAGCACAACACCATCACTAAGTAAGTACTTAATAGATATATATTTTTTTATTTTTACATATACATGTGTTTATTAGGTTTCCATTGTTTTGCCTTCACAAAATTAAAAAGGCTTACATTTTAATAACAATAACAATGTTTAAAATAAGGACTAGAAACAGAAACCTCGTAAAGAACGAACCAACATAAATACATTCAGAAAAGGAATCAGACAATTGCTACATCGAAATATTAAGCAATAATAATAATGCAAAGAAAGTAACATTCACCTTGTCAAATAAGAGTATGTCTATAATAGAAAGCTTTGACTCGGAGGTTCAGTATGGAGTCTGAAGTACTTAGTAGATATTTAGTAGAGTAGTTAAAATATGCTTCAGTTAAAATAGAGTATACTAGAGTACTTAGTACATACTTTAACAGAAGCATCAAGTGTTTAAAGCATCAAGTGTTTAAACATTTCTGAAAATCTTGAAAAAAGGAAAACATTCAAAGCCTTCTTTTCATACAATGATAATACATGTTTTTCTTGCCTTTGGAAACATTTTTATTGCTGTAGTGCAAAAAAGTTCTTGACTTAAACCTTTTATTCATGTGTTCTATGTAGTCGGAGACTCAGACCAGATGGATTTATGTTGGAGTGCCATCAAATACAGTTTCTGGAGAGCTAAAACCCAATTTGGCAATATTGTAAAGATTCCGATATCTGTGGTCCCGCAGAAACAACTTGCAGGGTGAAGCCTGATTTCATTATCGAGCCCTTTTTTGTGAGAGGAGTAAATATAACCAGGGTGTGGGAGGTTTTCTTTAACTTTCAATGACATTTGGTGAACAGAAAATGTTGACCGGAAAATTTTCCAAGGAGAAAAATATATGCTTCACTCTATGTGAATTTTTTATAATTATCATTTAATATGGAGAGGTTATAACTTATAGCCATAGCAGTAAAGAATGTCATAAATGAGTTCAACCCTTTCGTCAGGGTCATGAATGTTTTTTCAGTAGCTGAATATTTTATATGATGAAGATGAGCATTCTGTGGGAGGCAATGAAAAGATAATTTTATTTTTCTCTAGAAATCTCTCTATTCTTACTTAGTGGGTCTGATTTGTCCTCTTCCCTGACTGAGTCCTCATCTGATTAATCTTTGAAAACAGGAAGTCTTACCATCAGTTAACATCACAAGCAAAATTTTATTTCTGAGATTAAAAATGTCTTATTCCTATTGGATTTATATTCTCTGCTGAAGCAAAAATAAAATACATGCAACGAAAATTTTGAGGACAGCAGGCCTTAGGCAATGAAAGATAGTGATGTCTGAAATATAAAAAACAGAATTTCCAGGCTTCAGGGAAGGAAGGGGGAGCTCAGGCAAGGCCTCGTGGATATTCTAAAGTGAATAAATGGAGCTGAGAGTTCAAGGTGATGAAATGGTCTAGAGTTCATAGGAAAGAGTCATAGAAAAGAGAGCAGTACAATAAAACAAACAAACAAAAACAAAACAACCTTGAAGTTTGGAAGAGGACCCATAGATTATTCAGCCAACAACTGACTATAGTCTGCATGTGAGTAAACAGTGGACCTCAGTCTAGGGAAACGGTTAGCAACATCAGTGTATGGCAGTCAATCAAGGATGAGAGTGTCTGTTCTCATTAGCCAGAATGGAAAACTTCACAATTAATATGGTATTGGATACATTATTCAGAAAGATCTTGCCTCAGAGGAATGGAAGGAGTAGCCCTAAACTAGGCATTGTTTTAAATGTCCAAATACTACAAAACTTATGTAGACAAATGATATTGAATTGGTAGTTACAGACCTTCTCACAAAGAAACCCCAGGTTCAGATGTCTCCACTGAAGATTTCCCCTAAATATTTAAGAAGGTTAAATTCTACAAAAATAATGTCCAAAAAATTGAAGAGCAGGCAATATTTCCAAACTTTCTCTATATCAATAATATACTTGTCACAAAACCAGGAAAACATTAAGAAAAGTACATCATTCATGAACAGGCATGCAAAAACTCTCAACAAAATATTAGCAAACTGAATTCAACAATGTATGAAAAAGACAATACAACATAAGATAAATTGGTGTTAACGCACCAATACAAAGTTGGTTTAATTTAGATGAGTAGTCAATGTGATTCACAACATGAAGAGACTCTAAAAGAAAAACCAATTTATACAGAAAAAGTATTAAATAAAACACAACATGCATTCCTAATAAATACTCTCAGTAAGTAGAACTAGAAAGGAACATCCTCAAAATGATACATGCAAATAGGAAAATATACAAGTAGCATACCCAAGAGTGAAAGATAGAATGTTTTCTGTCCATGGTCAGGAAAAAAATGATGTCTGTCTACTCTTCACCATTGCTCTTCAGCATGACACAGGAACTTCTTGCCAGTGCAGAAGTTGAAAATAGAAGCTAGAGATCAGGAAAGCAATGCACAAAAATGTCTTTGTTCACTCATGACCTGATGACTTACTTGGGAAATCTGATGACATGTATTAAAAAAGCAAACAAAACCTCAAAACTTATTAGGACTAACAAGTAAACATAACAAGGTTGCAAAATATAAGATCTGTATGCAAAAATCAATTCTATTTCTACATATTCGATATAAACAGTCAGAAATTCAAATGAAAACAATATAATATAACAAAATAAACATTTAGGAACAAACCAGACAAAAAGATAAAATATATACACTGGATACTAGTTTCCTTTTTTTAAAAATAAAAATCATTGGTCTTATTCTCATTTTCTCATCATCATTTTCCTGTGGCAAAATATACATTACATAAAATTGACTATTTTAACCATTTTTAAGCATGCACTTCAGTGGCATTAAGTACATTCACAATGTTGTACAACCGTCACCACTATTCATTTCTAGAAATATTTCATCTTCACAAACAGAAGACACTATTAAATAGTCACTTGCCCTGTCCTCTCCCTCAGCTCTTGGTAACCATCTACTTTCTGTCTCTCTAAATTTGCCTATTATAGGTACCTCATATAAGCGAAATCACATATTTGTCTTTTTGTGTATGACCTATTTCGCTTAACATAACGTTTTGAAGGTTAATGTTGTACCCTGTATCAGAATTTCCTTCTTTATTAAGATTTAATAATATTCCATTGTATGTAAATACCACATTGTGATCATCCATTCATCCATTGAGGGGCATATTGTGACTTTTATTACCTTTTTGGTTTTGTGCATAATGTTGCTATGAGCATTGGGGTACAAGAATCTCTTTGACTTGTCTCCAACTTTATTGGATATACATGTGAGGGGGAAATTTCTGGACCATTTGGTACCTTTAATTTTAACATTTAAAGCACTGATAAACTATTTTCAACAGTGGCTGCACTGTTTAATAATAGCCTTTAAAAATATAGAAGTTATTGTGACTATTTTTCTGATAAAAAATTTGAGAACATACTCTAAAAAATCTTGCAATATGGACAAAGAAGATTTAAAAAAAAAAAAAAAGCCACCTCTAATTTCATTACCCAATAAAATACATGTTGATGCATTTCTTCTGGGATTATTTTTTATGATAATCATTTCTTAAAAATGTTTTATTTATTTCAATGGAATTCTAAACATGCTTTTGAAGGAAAAATAATAGGAATGTATTTACTGGTGGGAGGCAAGTTGGCTGACTCAAGCCAGCTTTTGGCACAGGCTACCATTCAGAGGGAGAAATAATGGCTAGGAATAACCCAATGAAGTGGAAAATCGGGAGCTGAGCTGAAAGAGAGGATTGATAGGTTTGCATCACCCCTGCTGTGATAAGCTGGGACTCCAAGGAAACAAATTTCAGCTGAGATTTCAGCTCAAAGCCACTGATTCACTAGGATTGGACAGAGACTGGCTGAATACCAGTCAGCACCATGTAGCCCCACCACACCAAGCAGATGCCCATAGTTTCAGGTAGTAGTTCTGAAGGGGACCTTTGTAAAGCTCTAAGGGAAAAGCTGTAATTACCAGTCCCAGTTTTTTGGTAAAGGAATGGTTAATTATAACTCCAGGAGCTTTCAATTCAATTTCACCTTGCCAGCTTCTCTAGCCAAGTGGTGAAAAAATAATCATGGGGTGGAATCAGTGGGAAAAACTCTGTCAACATGAATGATCAGAGCTGATCAACTCCCCCAAGGAATGATAAAGGATATATAACAGAAGATCCCATTCACAAACAAATGGCTGAGATGTCAGAAATCGAATTCAGAATTGGGATTGCAAATAAGATTAACAGAATGGAAGTAAAGATGAAATTAGAAATTCAAGGAGCAATTCAAAAGTTGTCTCAAGAATTCAATGAATTCAAAGACAAAATCACCAAAGATTTTGACAAATTGAGGCAAGAACTCGCAGTCCTCAAAGATCTGAGAAATACACTAGACTCCCTCAGTAACAGAATGGAGCAGGCAGAAGAAAGGATCTCTGACATTGAAGACAAAGCTTTTGAAACACTCCCAAATGCTCAAAGAAGAAGAGAAGTGGAGAGCAAAAAACAGATTATTCCCTGAGAGAATTGGGGACCACTCTAAAAAAGCAAACATTTGCCTCATAGGAATCTCTGAAGGAGAAGAGGATGGTCCGAAAGGCACAGATACTCTGCTCCAAGAGATAATTGAGGAGAACTTCCCAAGCATGGCAAGGAATACTAAAATTCAGATTGAAGACAGTTTCAGAACCCCAGCATGACTCAACCCAAATAAAGTATTTTCTAGACACATTGTAATTAACTTTGCCAAAGTTAATATGAAGGAGAAAATTTTGCAATCAGCCAGATGTAAGAAAATCATAACCTACAAGGGGAAGAATATTAGAATGACTATAGATCTTTCTGCTGAAACTTGTCAAGCCAGAAGAGGATAGTCATCGACCTTCAATCTTCTAAAACAAAACAACTTTCACCCAGGATCCTGTGTCCAGCTAAACTGAGCTTCATTTGTGACAGAGAAGTTAAATACTTCAATGACATATACACATTGAAGAAATATGCCATAACCAAACCAGCTCTTCAGGATATTGTCAGACCCATCCTCCATAATGACCAGCACAATGCTCTGCTACCAAAGTAAACACCCTCTGAAATTCTTGACCAAAACCCAATTTCCATAGTGGTGAAAAGATTCAAAATGTCCACTGGACTTTCAAAAAATTTGACACCCAAAATACTACCAGGCTTATCAATACTCTCAATTAATGTGAATGGCTTAAACTGTCCTCTTAACAGGCACAGGTTGGCTGGCTGGATACAAAAACTCAGGCCATATATCTGCTGCATACAAGAATCACGTCTTACCTTAAAGCATAAATATAGACTGAGGGTAAAGGGATGGGCATCTGTCTTCCTTGCAAATGGAAATGAGAAAAAAGCAGGGGTGGCAATTTTATTTGCAGATACACTAGGCTTTAAACCAACAAAAGTAGGGAAAGACAAGGATGGTCACTTCACATTTGCTAAGGGAGATACTCAACATGATGAGATGTCAATTATTAACATTTATGTGCTCAACCAGCATGCTCCTCAATTTATAAGGGAGTCTCTAACAGACATGAGCAATTTAATATCTTCCAGCACCATAATAGTTGGAAATTTTAACACCCCTTTGGCAGTGTTGGATAGATTCTCCAATAAGAAGCACAGCAAGGAAATTTTGGACTTAAACTTCACCATACAACAATTAAATTTAACAGACATCTACAGAACATTTCACCCTAACAAAACTGAATATACATTCTTCTCATCAGCCCATGGAACATCCTCAAAAATTGATCATATCTTAGGTCACAAGTCTAACCTCAGCAAATTTAAAAGTATAGAAATGATTCCTTGTATTTTCTCAGATCATCATGCAATAAAATTTGAACTCACCAATAACAGGTATCTATGTACTCTTACAAAGACATGGAAAGTAACCTTACGCTGAATGATAGCTGGGTCATAGATGAGATTGATAAGGAAATTGCTAAATTTTTGGAACAAAACAATAATGAAGACATGAATTATCAGAACCTGTGAGATACTGCACAGACAGTAAGGAAATTTATAGGAGGGAGAGAAATTTATAGCCTTGCAAGCCTTCCTCAAAAGAGTGGAAAGAGAGGAAGTCAATAACTTAATGGGACATCTTAAGCACCTGGAAAAGGAAGAACATTCCAACCCCAAACCCAGCAGAGCAAAAGAAATAACTAAAATTAGAGCAGAATTAAATGAAATTGAAAATTAAGAATTATTCAAAGGATCAATGAATAAAAAAGTTGGTTTTTTGAAAATTTCAACAAAATTGATAAACCTTTGGCCAACCTAACCAAAAATAGAAAACTAAAGTCCATAGTATCATCAATCAGAAATGACAAAGGTGAAATAACAATGGACACCTCAGAAATTCACAGAATCTTTAATGGATACTACAAAAAACCTTTATTCTCAGAAATATGAAAACTGAAAGAAATTGGCCAATACTTGGAAGAACACCAACTTCCTAGACTCAATCAGAAAGAATAGGAAGTGCTGAACAGACCTATATCAAGTACTGAAATAGAATCAACTGTGCGAAATCTCCCAAAAAGAAGAGTCCGGGACCAGATGGCTTCACATCAGATTTCTACCAAACCTTTAAAGAGGAACCAGTACCTATATTACTTAACCTTTTCCAAAACATAGAAAAAGAAGGAATACTTCCCAACACATTCTATAAAGCAAATATCACCTTGATCCCCAAACCAGGAAAAGACCCAACAAGGAAAGGAAATTATAGACCAATATCTTTAATGAACATAGATGCAAAAATATTCAATAAGATCCTAGCAAATAGAATCCACCAACATATCAAATGAATTATACACCATGACCAAGTGGGTTTTATCCCAGGGTCTCAAGGTTGGTTCAATATACATAAATCTATAAATATAATGCATCACATAAACAAACTAAAAAACAAAGACCATGTGATTCTTTCAAAAGATGCAGAAAAGGCTTTTGACAATATCATCCTTTCATGATCAGAACACTTAAGAAAACAGGTATAGAAGGGACTTTTCTTAAACTGATAGAAGCCATCTACAGCAAACTTACAGCCAATATCATATTGAATGGAATAAAATTGAAAACATTTCCACTCAGATTAGAAACCAGGCATGATTACCCATTATCTCTACTGCTTTTTAACATTGTTGTGGAAGTCTTAGCCCTCACAATCAGGCAAGAGAAGGTGATCAAGGGTATACAAATAGGGTCAGAGGAGATCAAACTTTGATTCTTCACAGATGATATGATTTTATACATGGAAAATCCCAAGGACTCAACCACAAAACTCTTAGAAGTGATCAAGGAATACAGTGGCATCTCAGTATACAAAGTCAATATTCACAAATCAGTACCTTTTATATGTACCAATAGTATTCAAGCCAAAAAAGCAGTCGAGGACTCTATTCCCTTTACAGTTGTGCCAAAGAAGATGAAATATTTGGGAATTTACCTAACACGGGATGTGAAAGATCTCTATAAAGAGAATTATGTAACTCTGAAGATGTTAACAAATGGAAAAACATACCATGCTCATGGCTAGGAAGAATCAACATTGTTAAAATGTCCATATTACCCAAAGTAATTTACAAATTTAATGCAATCCCTATCAAAGCATCACTGTTATACTTTAAAGATTTGGAAAAAATAGTACTTTGTTTTATATGGAACCAGAAAAAACCTCGAATGGCGAAGACATTGCTCAGAAATAAAAACAAATCAGGAGGAATCATGCTACCAGACTTCAAACTACATATAAATCTATAGTGATCAAAACAGCATGGTATTGGCACTAAAATAGAGAGGTAGATGTATGGAACAGAATTGAGAACCAAGAGATAAACCCAGACACTTAGCATTTGATCTCTGATAAGCTCATCAAAAATATAAATTGGGGGAAAGATGCTCTATTTAACAAATGGCGCTGGGAGAATTGGCTGGCGACTTGTAGAAGACTGAAACTGGACCCACACCTTTCACTATTAACAAAAATTGACTCTCACTAGATAAAATATTTAAACGTAAGACATGAAACTATAAAGATTCTTGGAAAGAGTGGAGGAGAAATACTTGAAGAAATAGGCCTGGGAGAATACTTTATGAGGAGGACCTCCCCGGGCAATTGAAGCAATACCAACATTACTGGGATCTGATCAAAATAAAAAGCTTTTGCACAGCCAAGAACACAGTCAGTAAAGCAAGCAGACAGCCCTAAGATATGGGAGAGGATATTTGCAGGTTGTGCTTGTGACAAAGGTTTGATAACCAGTATCCACAGAGAACTCAAACTTATTAATAAGAAAAGAAAAAGCAATCCCATTTCATTGTGGGCAAGGGACTTGAACAGAAGCTTCTCTGAAGAAGATAGGTGCATGGATGACAAGGCACATGAAAAAATGCTCATCTTTAATTATCAGAGAAATGCAAATCAAAACCACTTTGAGATATCATCTAACTCTTGTAAGAGTGGCTCACATAACAAAATCACAAAACTACAGATGTTGGTGTGGATGTAGAGAAAAGGGAACACTTCTGCACTGCTGGTGGGAGTGCAAGCTAATACGTCCCTTTTGGAAAAAAGTATGGAGAATACTCAGGGATCTAAAAGTAGACCTGCCATTTGATCCTGCAAATCCTCTACTAAGTGTATATACAAAGACAAAAGATCACTTTATAACAAAGATATTTGCACCAGATTGTTCACTGCAGCTCAATTCATAATAGCCAAGTCATGGAAGAAGCCCAAGTGCCCATTGACCCATGAATGAATTAATAGATTATAGTATATGCATACCATAGAATATTATGCAGCCTTAAAAAAGATGGAGACTTTACCTGTTTTATGTTTACATGGATGGAGCTGGAACATATCCTACTTAAAGTATCTCAAGAATGGAAGAAAAAATATCCAAATGTACTCAGTACTTTTATGAAACAAATTTACAATCACTCACATGTTCATATGATGAATAGATCACAACTATGGACCAGGATGAAGGAGGGAGGAGGGGATGATGGGAAGGGAGGGGAAGGTCAGATTGTGGGAGGGTGACTGGTGGGATCACATCTATGGTGCGTAATGCAAGGGTACCTGTCGGATCTATTAGTATAGAGTATAAATGTCTTAACACAAGTAAATGAGATGAGGTATATATTAATCAGGGTGATGTAAACATTCCTAATTCTATATGAAATGAGCACATTGTACCCCATAAATGCACTAATGTATACATGATCTATGTGTTTATGATTTAATAAAAAAATAAAAAATTATTAGAATTAGAAAAAGTATTTTCCTTAAAATATAAATTTTTAAAATTATATTGAGCCATCAGAAATTGTTTATAAAAACCATGCAATAATATTAAATCTTATTATCTATTGATTGCCTACTATATTCTTTTTTATTTTTAATCGTTATGAGTACATAATAGTTGTATATCTTTGGAGAGTGCATATGATGTTTTTATATAGGCATACAGTGTGAATTAGCCAAATCAGTGTAACTGAGGTATCCATCACCTTAAGCATTATTGATTTATTTTTATTAGGAATATCCAGTTCCACTCTTTCAGTTATTTTAAAGTATGCCCTAACTGTTGACTATAGTCACTTTTTTGTACTATCAAATATTTTCAGTCTAATTATCTAACTATACTTCTGTATCCATTAACCATCCCCATTTTTACCTCCCTTGCTGTTACCTTTCCTGGAGTTTGATAACCATCACTCCAATCTGCTTCCATGAGATGAATTGTTTTTAGTAGTTAGCTCCCACGTACGAATGAGAATATATGAGATTTGTCTATGTTTTGCTATTTCATTTAACATAACGTTTCCAGTTCCATACATGTTGCAAATGGCAGGATTCCATTCTTGTTTGTGGCTGTGTAATACTCCATTATGTATAATACATACACGCCATAGTTTCTTTATTCATTCATTGATGGACACTTAGGTTGATTCCAAATCTTGGCTATTATGAACAATGCTGCAATAAACATGGGAGTACAGATATGTTTTGATTTACTGAATTCCCCTTCTTTGAATATGAATATATTATATCCAGCAATGGGAGTGTTGGGTCATGTGGGTTCTATTTTTAGTGTTCTTGAAGAACCTCCATACTGTTCTTCAAAGTTATTGTACTAATATTCAATTTGGACCAACAGTATACATGTGTTCCCCTTTCTTCACCAGTATTTATTATTGCCTATATTTTTGATACAAGCTATTCTCACTTGTGGGGTGAGATGACATCTAATTGTAGTTTTTAATTTTCATTTCTGTGATGACTAATGAAGTTGAGCATTTATTCATACACCTATTGGCTATTCTTATGTCTTCTTTTGTGAAATATCTATTCTGATTCTTTGCTCATTTTTTAATCAGGTTATTTGAATTTTTTCCTGTTGAAAAAAATTAGAACTCCTTACATATTCTAGTTACTAAACCCTCGTCAGATGGGTAGTTTGCAAATATTTTCTTCCATTCTGTGAGTTACCTGTTAACTCACTATGATCCCATTTGTCCAATTTTCTTTGGCTGCCTAGACTTTATGGGTATTACTCAAGAAGTCCTGGTCCAGACCAATGTCCCAATACATTTCTGCAATGTTTTCTTTTAGTGGTTTCAGAGTTTCAGGTTTTATATTGAAGTCCTTAATCCATTTTGGATTTAATTTTACATATGGTGAGAGATAAGGGTCTAGTTTCATTCTTCTGCATATAAATGTCTGTTTTTCCCAGCACCATTCATTGAAAGTCTATTCTTTCCCACTGTATGTTCTTGGCACCTTTGTGGAAGATAAGTTCACTATAGATGTGTGGATTTATTTCTGAGTTCTCTATTCTGCTCCATTGGTCTAGGTGTCTGTCACGTCAGCACCTTCTGTTTTGGTTACTCTGTGGTATAATTTGAAGCCAGGTAGTGGGATTCCTCTAATTTTGTTATTCTTGCTCAAGATGGGTTTGGCTATTCTGAGACTTTTGTGGTTCTATATAAATTTGAGGATTGTTTTTCCATGTCTGTGGAGAATGTCATTGCTATTTTGATGGGAATGGCATAGAATCTGTAGATTGCTTTGGATAGTATGCACATTTTAACAATACTGATTGTCCCAACCCACAAGCTTGGAGTATCTTTCCATTTTCTTGTGACTTCTTTAATTTCTTTCATCAATGTTCTATAGTTTTCATTATAGATATTTTTCCCCTCTTTGGTTAAGGGTATTTCTAGGTATTATGTTTTATTTGTAGTTATTATAAATAGGTTACTTTCTTGGTTTCTTTTTCAGATTGTTTACTACCGGCATATAGAAATGCCATCGATTCATATATTTATGTGTTGATTTTGTGTCTCTCATATTATTTATATTAGGTTTTCTCTATTTTTTTCTTAGTCTGGATATATCAATTTTGTTTATCTTTTTTAAAAAACTGACATTTTCTTTTATTGATCTTTCATTTTTGGGGTGTGTGTGTGTGTTTCAATTTCATTTATTGGTACCTTGATCTTTATCATTTCTTTTCTTCTCCTAATTTTGGATTTTGTTTGTTCTTGGTTTTCTAGTCCTTTGAGATGCATTATTCAGTTGTTTGTTTGAAACTTTTTTACTTTTCTGATGTAGGCACTTATTGCTATAAACTTTCTTCTTATTACTGCTTTGTTATATCTCATAGGTTTTGATATGCTGATGTCATTTTCATTTCAAAAAAAGTGGGCAAAAATGGCCAAAATATTTGAATAGACACTTCACAAAATAGGATATACTTTTGGCATATGAACTTGTGAAATAATTAACATAATTAGTGCTTAGGGCAATACAGATAAATCCCAATGAGATACCACTGTGTGCTTAATGGAATGAATAAAAAGAAAAAGCAAATTTTAGCAGGATGTGATAGAACTGGAACTCTCATGTACTTCTGATAAGAATATAAAAAAATCACAACTACTTTGGAAAACTGTCAGTTTCTTTAAAAGTTAGACACATATCTACCATAAAGCCGACCACATACCTACCAGGCAACCACCAGAAAATAAAGCATCTGTCCATGCAAAGACTTGTAAGTGAATGTTCTTAGCACCCTTCTTTGTAATAGTCAAAAATTGGACTTTGTGCTCATGAATGGATAAATCAACTCCTGAGCACCCATACAATAGAATACTACTCATCAGTAAGAGACAATAAAGTATTGCTTCATATTACAACATCAACTTGTCTCAAAATAATTATGCTAAGTGAAGCAAACCAGATAAAAAGTATTAGGCATTATATTAATTCATTTATGTAAAATTTTAAAAATGGGAACTAATTTATAGTAAGAATAGCAGTGGTTGCCTAGGGACATGCTGGTGGAGTTTTAGGAATATGATAGATCAGGGAAGGATGTGTTGGTTAAATGTCTTTCCCTTGAGAGTCCAGCCCTCCAGGATGTTTAAACATGACCTCTGCTCCAGTTCAGAGATGTCCAGGCTGGACATGGTGAACCAACTTTGAAGAAGAATTGTTCTACTTCAAATACCAGTGGTATCTCTACTGAGAAACATTGCTTTTAGGTCTCAGTTGAAATGTCTATTTTCAAGTTACATTGCAGTCACCTATATAACTAGACATCAGTTCAGAAAACACAATTTGAAAAACTTTTAAAAGTCATAGTCTAGAGGATATATTCTTAGAGAATTAGTGTGGATCTGGCACAAATGTGAAGCAAATGTATTGAGACGCTTTGTCTTTTAGTTAATTCCCTAGTGGCACATAACTTTTGTAAAAACTTTAAGGAGAATTATCTTGAACATCTCAAAATATCAAAATTAAAGAAAACCAGGTGGTTGGTAGTATGTGCCTGGAGTCCCAGCGACTTGGGAGGTTGAGGCAAGAAGGGTCTACTCCAAATGCTAAGGTAGAAGAAGCTACTTGGAAAGGCTGAAGTGGGAGAATTTCTTGAGCCTAGGAGTTGGAGTCCATCTTGGACAATATAGCAAAAAATTAAATTTAAACTTAATTAAACCTACTAACTTGTCAGAGACTTTTTGACAATACTTGTTGATTGTTACAAAATAGTAATGCCTTGTGGTTCAGACCTACTGGCTCCAAGTGCTGTCTCCTCAGGGCATCTGTTTTTTCTTTTCTTAGATATCAGGTGAGTTGAATTCAAGATAATATGTCTGTGGCATTTGGACAGTGAGATGTGGGACAGAATCATGAATAACTTCACTTTTGTTGAGTTGATTTCCAGCCTTACATCACTGCCTGGTACCTCTGGCCCTGGCCACCAAAAAGTTCTTGAGAACTGGGAGTAAGTAGCAAAATTTGTGTGGTTTGGGATGCAAATTTCCTCTCTCTGTTCTCTGATAACAGATAGCTGAATAGCCAAAAGGGAATGAAAAAGTGATTTCTACCACTGAAATTTTTATGTTTAAAAATTTAGAATCTATATTTAAAAGAGAACTATTTGAGTATTTGCTCTGTTATCTACTGTGATGTCACTAGCACTAGTGACACTTGTCATTGGAAGACAGAAACCTAAAAATATGTGTTGTTATTTCATTTTTAAATTATTTTCTCATTTCTATAGTCTCTGTAATTTCTTCTTCCAATCCTCTTTTTAGTACTTAAAAAAAAAAAAAAGTGAAGTATCATTTGTCTTTTCTGATTTTTTTCTTTCTGTTTAGCAAGTGCCTTGTGACACCCATGGAATAAATTGTTCCTTAAAGCATCCTTTCCTTAAGATGGACATGTTGGTCCATTTCTTGAGAAATATGAGCCTTATAGGCATGATAGTGGATTTGTGATTCACCTCCAGGCTGCGATTCTAGATCTTGAGTTGAAATAAAATGTTACAATTGGATTTTAGTTGCCTTAGAAAAATACCTTATTTTCGTGTAGTCTCAAAAATAGGAAGGATCAATCTGTGTGCTTGCACTGCTGTTTCTGTGATTAAGCTTCATGGGAAACAGTGATAAGATATGGTGCTCACATCTTTGGATTTTGTACCTGCTCTTGATCTGTCACTGTTATATTAAAATACACCTATATTTTGAAGAATTTATCTGCACAGATAAGACTTGGCGAGGCATGTTTTGTTCATTAAACTCTGGCAATTTAAAAGGATGATTCTATTACATAAAAAGATATGCCTGTGGGGTAATTAAAAAAAACAAACAACAAAACTCCCTCTTCTTTAGAAGCATGTTTGCAAACATTTTAACTGATGATTTCATCTAGAAGTCATCTGCTTAAACTGTTACATCATCATAAATAAAAATATTTATGCTGTTAGTTTTGCTATGTGGTATGCCGAATAATCTAAGACCAGTGTTTTCCAACCATTTTTATCTAACCCCACACTTGGATCTACAGTTAGACTTCTGTGACATACTTAAATAATGTTGATCAAAAAAAAAAAAAAATTTAAAGAAGGATATATTTACTATACTTTGAAATTCTTGGCAAATAATTTAATTAATGGTCTTTAAATATTTTTGTGACATATCTAAGATCTTCTCATGGTACACCAGTGTGCTGTGGCACTGATTGAAACTCATGGATCTAGATAGTCATGTTGACATCAGTTTAATAGCCGTAATTTAGAGAATTTTTGAGGAGTATATGAAATAACTTAAGCTGAGTGGTTTAATAGTATTCATATCAGAGCTAAATGCATTTTAGAAGTGATGAGAAACCATCATGGCTTAGAATGATTATTTTGAAACATTTATTCATTGGCTTGGTGCCACTTGCAGCTCAAGTGGCTCAGGCATCAGCCACATACACCAGAGCTGGTGGGTTCGAATCCAGCCCGGGCCTGCCAAACAATGACAACTACAACCGGAAAAAAAAAAAAGAAGAAGCCGGGCATTGTGGCAGGCACTTGTAGTCCCAGCTACTTGGGAGGCTGACACAAAGAAATTGCTTAAGCCCAGGAGTTGGAGATTGCTGTGAGCTGTGATGTGACGGCACTCTACCCAGGGCAACAGCTTGAAGCTCTGTCTCAAAAAAAAAAAAAAAAAAAAAAAAAAAAATTATTATTCATTATATGCAACCAAACATATTTCTGAAATATATTCTCTTTGTGATGTAAATATATAATTGCAGCACTTTACAGAAATAATACAGGTATGAGCCCTTGCAACATCTTCACAATATGCCAAAATGTCTTGGCCTGTTTTGTAATAAGAGTTTTTAGTACATGATTTGTTTCTTTGGCAATTCTCATACTTCATGGCCTTGTCAGAGGCACCGAGCAACAGCCTCCAGTGCCACAGTCCCATACTTATTACGAACGCAGAATTTTGCATTTTTAACCTTAGAGGGCACGTCATTGCTTTGCATTGTGGTGCTGTTTCAGATATTTCTGAAGAATAAAATATATGGTTCATTTGCATTTACCTTTTAAGGTACTACTTCAGAAGTATTTGTAAATTTATATTTTCAGTTATTTTGCTCAGATTTTTTATGATACAGAATTTTACTAATGTGTGTATTATAGCTTATGGTTTTTTTCCTATAATCTCCATGCTTATCATTTTATTCTTTATATGAAGCTCTAATAAACATTGGCGTTATCTTCCATGGACATACTTAACTGTGGTTGATACTGTTTTCTAGAAAAGTACTCTTATGTATATAATTTAGAAACAGAATTAAATGGTATCATATATGTTGTATTAAATGGGTAGGAGTATTATTGAAAATTTCCATCCATGGTAACATCAACTAGGGTTGTGATGGCAGAAACAAATGGATAGATTCAATTTAGGAAGTAGAACTGTCAGGATTTGGTGATGCCTCTCCCCTGGCATTTAACATATTTCTTCCCCTTCCTCAAAGTGGCCCTCAATTCTTTGATTTTAGGAAGTTTATCTTCTATCTCCAATCTGATCTGTTCATTTTGTGATCCACAGATGCTACTATTACTTTTTATCAATCATCACTCTCTCTTAGGTTAACTCCTCTGCTGCTCAACCTGAGTGTCGTGACCCATAATCATAATCACTCTCTTTCCATATCCCCCAATCTCTTCTTCTTCTCTTCCTCTGTAGACATCGGGCAAAATTCAACCCCAATTAAACTCCATGACACATCATGGGAGCAGCAAATCACAAAACCTTATTGATTGATTTCATGGTAACTTGGTTATCATAAACCTCAAATGGGCGCTCAGATGTACCCAGGGGTTCCGTAGGAGGCAGGGGCGTCCACACACCTACTCACCTGCACACACACAAACACATACCACCTACCACATACGTGTAATTCATAGGGGTAGAAATAAAGAAGTAAATGTGAAAAGGAGATGTCAGGGAGACTGCTACCGGGGCATGGGGCACAGAGGCAATTTGGTTTGAGACAAGGTAATGAATTCAGTTTTATACATTATACAATTGAAGCAACTTTGGGACATCTTCGAGGAAATGTAAGTACATACTTATTATAGTGATTTGAAATTTAGAGTGGAGTTCAGGGTGCATAAAACATCAATTTAGGAAATTCTGGTAAATCTAGGAAGAGAGGAAAAGAATGAGCTAGAACTGAGTCTAGACAAATGGGGTGATGAACTGGCAAAGCTGAGGCTGGAAAGTAGAGAAATAACCAGAATGATGTGATGCCAGGGCAAAGATGGCTTTAGAAAGGAATGGGGAGGGGATCATCAGTAAAGAGTGCCATGGTGATGTGAAATTTAATAAAACCCTAAGACTAAAATATTGTATTATTGATATTGAATAGACAGCCTGTTGGTGACCTTAGGTGGAGAGGAGCCCAATTAGAATGGGTCAAAAGTTAGAGGTGAGGGAGTGGAAACACACAGACATTTTCTTAGGAAGGGATGGTGTGAAGGACACGTCTGGGAGAGGGTAGGTCAGTACAAAGGGAAGGAGGTCGAGATGGGATTCTAGTTTGTTTCCCATTTTTACTCTGGGAAAGACTGAGCAGTGAAATACAATTGTAGCATGATTATTGGCATGAACTCCTCAGAAGAGAGGTAATCTCCTGGGAAGAGGAGAAGTTGATAGTAAGAACATGGTAACTTTCCTTGAAGGGGTGGAGCAGAGGGAGAGGGGGGAAGTTAGAGGGAATAGCTGTTTATGGCACATTTCCTGGGTGAAAGAAGACCTGTTGGCATCATACCGTCCTTGAGTTTTGACTTCTGTTATGACTAACTGGGCTTCCCTAGCACCTCCAGCGTAAGTTAATACATTGGCACCCAGGTTTGTTTATTAATTTTTTATGTGATGACTTCCAAACAGGTTTTGAGGTTTTTTCAGTGCATGGATATAATGGAGTTTGTAGATCTCAAAAACTAAGCTATAGACTGAGGAGCATGTCGCCTGCATTTAGATATCCCAGGTGGAAATTGGCATCACAGTTTAGTTCCTCAGTTAATGAGAAGGCTGGAAGCGGTAGTTACTGTTTTTCCAGCCCTTTACCATGTGGGACACTCTGTACTTCCCTTACCTCTAGCCCTTTCAGCAGTTTTGCTAGAAGGCTGTTATCACATAGGTGAAAGAACACAGGTTCAGATCTGGGTTTTATTTTGGTCCAGATTTGATCACAGGCATTATTAAACATACAGAAAAATGAAGAAAATGGTATAAAGAACTCCTGTAGGATCCAGATTCAAGAATCACTGGTCCCTGTCAGTTTTGTCTCATCCGTGTTCACTTGACTACCCTGCCCCCACTTGAATGCTTCTCTTTGTTACAGGCTCAGAGAATTTAATGCCTTACCCAAGTCCACCCAACCAAAAGGCTTTTCAAGGATAGTAGGGCCTCCACAGGTGACCACCTCCCTACGCTGACCACCTCCTTAAGGTGACTCAGTTTTCAAAGGCCAGACATGCACCACATGTATGTATCAGTACAGTAGGCCTAGTTCCTTATGTTGACCACCTCCATACGTTTGTTTGTTACAGTCCTGCAGGTGGTTAACGTACAGAGGTTCTACTGTATCCCCTCTGGGTTGAACACGAAGTGAGTCTTTGGGGGGTACGGAGAAAAAGAACATCTATTTCCTTTCAAAAGACATAGGCATAAGCAACATCAAATATATGTTTGCCACTTTTCTATAAGAATCAACTTAGTTGTTGTAATTCCAAGAGGTTGGTAAGTGCTACTTCGTTTACATGTGGAAACTGAGTCATGGAGAGGATCAATGACCCGCCTGGTAGTGGGAACGGTGGAACTGTGACCCAGGTGGTCTGGTTCCAGAACTGGTACATTCAGGTGGGAGCAGCAACCTATAAATAATTTGGAATGATGTGAGGATGTGATGAAAGGATTCCCAGGGGAATCTGGTGCTGCTCATGGGGCAACAGGCTGATTTTTGAAGATTGTTTTTGCTTATCTGTGGTATGGGATATCTCAAAAGGTCTCCACAGACTTTTTTTTTTTTTTTTTTTTTTTTGCTGACCAGCTTTTGTTAGTGTTTGCGTGTTTAATGTCTGGCCCGTAACAACTCTTCTTCTTTTTCCGATGTGTGGCAGAGAAAAAAAAAGTTGGACACCTTTGATGTAGAATACCCTTCCAACATCATTGGCCAGCCAGTAACCCTCTCTTCTATCTTTTTTGATCGCCATATCCAGATATAATATCCCATAAAGAGACAAAATGTTGGACAAAATTCACATCATCATTAGAACTGTGGTCGGTTGGGGTCTGTTTCTCTGGTAGTCTGTGAAGCCAAAGTCAAAATGAAAGTAGAGAAAATTCAGAAGTTAATGATAAACTTTAGCCTACTTGTTTTTAAGAAGCTGCCAACATAATGATGTGTATGATTGAACACGTTCAGTTTAAGCCGGCAGAGTCAGCCTTGGAAAAGCCTTTGGGGGAATAAAACTGGAGGCTTTTTCACTGCTAGCTTGACAATTGTTCCAGCTATGTGGAATTCAAATGAGCTGGCCTTTATTTGGAGCATGTTCATGGTATCATCATGTTACTTTAAATAATATCTCAGTCATTAATAAGCATTGTTCTTTTATCTGGAGTAGTGAAGAGTAGAAAAAATTGCCTTAGGAAGAAGACGTTCATCTCGATTTATTTTCTCAGTCCCCCATGGATATCCAGCTATTCTGTGACATACTCTCAGATTAATTGCTTATTTGATTAGCAGTGAGTTTTGCTCCTGCTCGAGGGACTGAAATAGCAGCTTTGTTACCCAGCGATTCAAAGGCAAATGGATAGGGATGCAAACTTAGAGCCCCACTAGTGATATGAAAAAGGAAAGGAGAAAAGAAAGGAGAGGAAATGAAATGAGTAAGTGGTGGAATCACATTTTTCTCCTTTATTAACAATCCTAATACAAAGAGCTACACATTGGGTATGTGGAAATTATCACTTACAAATGCAGTTCTTCTTAGAAGGGATATTAGAATTTGTGTTCTCCTGATTGGAAGTCCAGAATTGTGCAATCACTGCATTTCTATTTTGAAATCCCTTTCTTAGAAATGCAAGCAAAACCTTCTGTTCACAGTTGAGAACTTAAAGGCCATCCTGTTGTTTGATTCAGAGTATGCCAATGGGAAGTGAGGTTGCTTTTGACTGATGAACTGTCTTGAAGAAATGTCGTACTCTAAATTGCTTCCAAGTTTATTTTGTAAAGCACTGTGGAAGACTATTGTCTAGATGCTTGGCAAACTGCTGGATAGCAACGTTCGGCGAGCAAACCCTTTTAGTTATTCTTGAAAACAAAATCTTACACTCCACTCACCTTGTAAATTCGCATTGAGCTCTGATGGAAAGAGACTGTAACTCTCACTAATCTCACTTTCCTATTTAAAAAAAAGTGGGGGGGGGGGAGCAGCCTCTGTCACAATGATTCATTAGAGGCAACCACCATATCCCAGTTCATCTCAAGTTCATTAAGTTCCAATTCCCCCAAATGCCAAGTTCCAATAACATTGCAATCCAAGAAGTCAAGGAAATAATTGATCCCAACAGTGTGTTCACTTGTAAATGCCTGGCTAGGCTTGTGATGTACACGGTTGTGTTGGGCTCATTACTGTATCTGAGAAATTTATTCGTTAACTTTGGGCAATAGAAACTTTGCGTACGTCTCACTGATCCTACGTTGACTATCCAAACACTTGAATTCTATGTTAGTTTGCATGATTTCAGGGCTTTAAATGATTGTTTTTGAGAACGCTCTACTCTTTTATAAAATTTTCAGAATTTAATTTGAAGAACATTATTGCAAATTCTACAACCTACCTGTATGCCTGCTTTTTAAAAAAAAGATGTGACTGATATAGAAAATGCGGTACATATTTTATGTTCAACTTGGTAATTGTGGAGTGTATGTTTTCCAAAAATATTCTTGGGAGATATTATGTGTGCTATGTTGCTGGTAAAAATGAGAAGAAAGCATGCCGAAATAGTGACTTTTGTTTTGCCATATGTACAATTATTAAAGAGCATGAGATTTAGGAAAGGTAAACTTGAGAAAAGAAATGAATTATGTTATTGGTAGGACAATACTTTAAGCATTTTAATAAGTAAACACCATGAGCATATAAAGTATATAAAGTATATTTGAAAGAGAACTACTACTGAATTTGCCTTCATTTTGGATATTGAGATGATTTTTTGATACTTTGCTGTAAAATCAGTTTATGCAGAGGATTAATTCTTTCATAGTAGACCCTGGCTGGATTATGACTGAATGAGTCATTACAATATTGGTTGTTTTCTGAGGGAGTCAACTTGTATTACAGTGTATTAGGATTCTTCAGAGAAATAAAAACACTAGGACTCAAAATACTAAGGTTTTTTTTTTTTTTTTTTTTAAGTAAATTAATTTCAGGTTAATGTGAGGGTACAACAGCCAGGTTAAAATATTTGATTTTGTTAGGTAGAGTCCCTCTCCTGGTTATGTTCCTCCCACAAAAGCTGTGACAAACACCCCCACCCTCTGCTCATTCAGTCGAAACACTGACTTTGAACGCCGGAGAACCAGGGAGCTGATGATGTAACTAACCCCAGTGTGAGACAAGAGCTCTGATGTCTGAGGGCAGAAGAGGAACCCCCGACACCTGCTGGCGGAGGGCGCAGAATTCACCCCTTCTATTCCCCATGGTCTATTCGGACCCTCAGCAAACCCACTCAGGTGGGTAAGGGCTTATCTTTTTTACTCAGCCTACCAATTCAAATGCTAATCGTTCCCAGGAGTACCCTCATAGATACAGCCCAAAATTATGTTTAACCATCAAGTCGCCATCCCTTAGCCCAGCCAAATTGTCACTTAAAATTAACCATCACATGTAGACTATAGGGAGGGAATGTATAAGTTGTCTAATGACCTGAACGTTGCTATAATAAAAAGAACAAAATTTGTAATATTTATAAAGCAAAGCTAATTAAACGAACATGTAGTAAGCATGTTATTCAAAGATAAGTAAGACATACTGTCTTTTGTCATCTCTCCTTTGGGGACTATATAGACTACGAATTCCTTAAAAATACTTTTCTTTTTTTTTTTTAACCTGCAGTTCATTTAACCCCGGTCCATACGTGGTATCTTTGCTCAGACTTTCTAGTTACTCTGACAAGCATATCTTCTAGAAAGTACATGGATCTTATCTTTATGTACTTAACAACAAATATTTGTTCAGTAAATATTATGTTCCAGGCCCTCTTCTAGGCATTGGGAATACAACAGGGAAAAGACAGGCAATGTCCTTGACCTCAAAGGGCCTGCAACCTAATAGGGGGCGTGGACACCAGACCAACAATTGTATATACATGAACCAATGTACCTATATTTTAGGTGGATATCTGTGAAATGTGAGGGAAGAAACCATGGTGTTGGAGGCCGAGGTACATTCCATGAGCTGGGAGTGGGCTTGGCACATTGAAGGATCATTCAGGAATCCAGTGTAGAGGGGGAGCAGTGGGCAGCCTGATGGTGAAGAACCTTGTGGGATTTTTTAAAGGACTTAGGTTTTTATATGAAGAAAAATGGGACGCCATTGAAGGATTTTGAGCACAGAGAAACAATCTGATTCATATTTAGTAGCATCACTGTCACTGCAGTGTGGGTAAAGAGGATAAGGATATATGAGGGCAAGAGACATCAGTGGAAAAACTGTGACAAGAATTCTGTTGAAAGACAGTGGAGGGCTTGGTTTTGCCTGGGAGGAAGACATTGTCTGTTTTCCAAAGGAGTATATTTGTTCTTTGCTCTAGAAGGAGAAATTACCTCTGTCTTCAAAGGCTGTTTTTTTAATGACCATCTTTGAAAAGATATTCTAGAACAAAGGGCAAATTGTACCATACTTGTAAGGCTTTCAGAAGTGCAAGGGACCTCTGGAGAATAGTCTTCTAATGATTACTATGAGACGACAGATGAGAAGAAGTATAGTGATATTGCTGTATTTTCCAAAAAAGGTGAAGATTTATATAAAGTTTTACAATGACCATGTATTTAAAAGCTGGTAGAATAAGAATGCCTGCATAGAGCAGTAATTCTATGTCAATGCACTTCAGTGTATAATTCATACATGGTTTTAGAAATGTAATTGTGCAATAGATAAATTAGGAGTTTTGGGTATAGACAAAATTAAGTCTTATCACTAATTTGGCCAATTCTTCAGCCATAGGAAAATAAAAAAAAAAATCTTCAAAATTACTTTCTTAAAGAATCTAACAATCTGTACAAAAACAGATGAGATCAAAGAGCTTTAGTAACTCTTTCAAAGTCATAGTGCTAAAAGAAAAGAATCAAGATTCAAACCCAATACTACCTGGTTCCCATTCCTGAATTCTTAATAACAATATTATTACAAAAATGTGATGTACCTGGTATAATTAATAATAGGTATTTTACATCTAGAAGTCAGAATTTTTCTTTGCTCTTTCCTTTTCCTTTTCTTTCTTTTGTTTTTGTTTTTGTTTTGAAACCAGGTCTTGTTCTGTCACCTAAGCCAGAGTGCAGTGACATCATCATAGCTCACTGCAACCTCATATTCTTAGACTCAAGCAATCCTTCTGCCTCAGCCTCCCAAGTGAGGCTAAAGGACCTCTCCACCATACCTACCTAATTTATTTTTCTTCTTTTTGTCAAGATGTGGTTGTGCTATGTTGCCCAGGTTGGTCTTGAACTCCTGGCCCCAAGTGATCCTCCTAGCCTGGCCTCCTGGAGTGTTTTATAACAGGCATAAGTCACTGTACCCAACCTAGAAGTCAAATCTTTTTGGATAAATTTGATCAGCAGACACTTAAAATGTATTCTCAACTATTCCTTGGAAATAGACAAGGATAAAATTGTGGATAAAATTGTGTTAACATCAGAGAAATCAAAGCAGAGAATATCCCCAGAAAACAGACATCTGTCATTGGTCTTATAGATGTTGTTTTTAGAGAGGAATTTGATATAAAAAAGGAATTTGTCATCCATCCAGCCCTCAATATTGTCTAATAGGTGATGAGTTTATTTGGCTACAATAGCTAGTAAATGTGAACTATGATTTTGATTTATATACTCATTTGATTCGTATTTGCTAAAATAGATGAAACAGGGACAGGAGAGAAAAATTACTTTATTTTGCTTGTCAGAAAGGCAGAAATTTTCCTGTTTCATTGACTTGGTGTGAAAGGGAGTACTGAGTGTCTACACACAAGATGTATAGTCTGCCTACATTTTATCCTTTGTGTGCTTGACTTTGTCAGGTTGTGTAGCCTGTTTCACAGTACCTTCTGTTCTTTGGTTTTGTTGGTACATATTTTACTGGGTGGTAATAAGACGCAGGTACTGTAGGAAATACCAGTCACATGGGGTATCTTCTCAGTAAATTTATGATAAAATGGAACCATCAAGTGATGTTTCTTAGGACGGCAAGTTATATTTATATTTTAAATGTATTTTCAGTGATGGATCAGTTAGATTCTCAGGTTGTATCCAAGGCATATGACACGTTTATTTTGCTAGCCTTTAAACTTTAATTTGAGTTGCCCATTGTTTTTGTCATTGCTAGAGCTTATGTGATTCTCTTTCCTTACTTAATGTTAGAATTGACTGTACTTCTCAGATGTTTGGACACTCTTGCTGCCTTTAAGAAATAAATACCGTTACTGAAGGCTAAAGGAAGGAATTTTTATCCTAAAATAAATGTTGACATCTGGGACATTCATTTGATTTCAGATGTCACGTGAGTTTCCTTTGCCTTGATTAGCGCTGGAGTTATTTTTTGAAGAATGTCAAATAAGTTCAGACCTGCCCTAGAAAACAAGTGCCTTTCAAACACTGGCTGCATGTAAAGGGGCACAGGCTATTGGCAAAACATCAGAATCAGAGCCTTGAGGATTGCATTTTAATTCTAATACCTCTCGTCATTAAATGCTTAATTTTGGGCAAATCTCTTAACCTTTTGGTGACCATCTTCTTGTTTACAATGAGAACTCATGAACATCTATAAAAGTAATATATGCATATAACCCCTTTAATAGCTTGTTAATTTTATTTAACTTTTGCATGATATTTATGAGTCTATGATGATGTTATAGGAAATATTCTGTTCTAGTTCTTATTGGTGTCAAAAATAAATCATCTGAGTACTATAGTGTCTTGAGACAACAACAATTTTCTTCTTTTTTAAAATCTGCAGTTTGGGCAGAGCTTGACAATGAGTAGCTGATTTCTGTTGGGTATCAGCTGGCATGCCTGGTAGAGGCTAGTGGACCCATTTTTAAGATGCTTGTTCACATGGCTAGCAAGCTGGTGTATGCTGTTTGCTGGGAACCCAGTTAGTGCTGTGGGCTGGGGATCTGGTTCTGATTCATCTGGACCTCTCCATGAGCTGTTTATAAATTCTTACAGCTTGGTGTCTGGATTCTACAGGTGAGCATTCCAAGAGACAGGAAGTGGAAGCTGTCAGGTTCTTAAAGCCTGGGATCAGATGTGGGCACTATGTTGTTCTTGCTATGTTTTGTTTCTAAAGTTTTCACAGAGCCCCACTTCAAGGGAGGGAACATAGATGTTGTCTTCCAATCAATGAGAAGTGTGTCAAAAATTTGGAGGCCATTTTTTAAGTCATCACCACCTATAGCTGGTTTTCGAGCTACTGACAATGTAGCACGTATCACTGTACACAGCATTTCTGATGTTAAGTCACCCTGCTCCCCGCAGGCAACAATTGGAAAAGGAAAATCAAACCTTCCTACAATCACATACTCAGGGCACCGTCTGAACAGTCCTTAGGCGATTGGCTCAGTTCAAAAAGTACAAATGAATTGTCTCAGTCAGCACCTGTCTCAGGTTACAAATAGCATTTAAAGTAAATATTCTGTTCTGTTCAATGTTTTCAGCCAGTGTCACCTGAATATTGTTAAGAAGCATTTTAGCTATGTCCTCTATCATTACTTATTTTTTTCTTTTTCTTTTTTTTTTTTTTTAGGTAGAGTTTCTTACTTTGTTGCCTGGGCTAGAGGGCAGTGGCATCTTGATAGCTCACTAAAGCATGAAAATACTGAATACAATTGATCCAACAGGCTAAGCCTCAGCCTCCAGCACAAGGCACTGGGACTATAAGCACCCACTGCTACTTTCACTTGATTTATTTTTATTGATAAATTCATTGTAAAGATGAGACTTGCTATGTTGCCAGGTTGATCTCAAATCTGGCTCAAGCCATCCGCCTGCCTTGTCCAGTCCCTATTATTACTACTATCAAATACTTATTGAAATTCCATAGAATGAATTTCACTAAGTGTTCTTCCATTTGATATTTCTTAATGTTATAGTTATTTTAATGAAAGTTATATAGTGTAAGGACTTATTTCCTTCATAACACAATTATAAAAGAAAAGCAACACAGATGAATAGATATAGTCTGCCCTTTCATGTTTAGTATTGTGTTTTACTTTGCCATGTTGAAGACCCCCCCACCCCTAGGTGGCTCAGTGTTCTAGTTTATTAACAGATATCTGATCCTGAAATGGCATTCCTATCAAAAATAAAAACTATAGAAAAATTTGGACAAATTTTTTGAAAAGAAATGAAATCAATATATTCAAAAGCAGAAATAAACTTGACAGTCTCCTATTTTTCCTCTTGTGTATCTTTATTTATTTATTTATTTATTTTATTATTAAATCATAGCTGTGTACATTAATGTGATCATGGGGCACCATAAACTGGTTTTATAGACCATTTGACACATTTTCATCACACTGGTTAACATAGCCTTCCTGGCATTTTCTTAGTTATTGTGTTAAGTCATTTATATTCTATGTTTACTAACTTTTACATGTACCCTT
>CAUYPK010157764.1:0-36966 GCA_963574355.1 Loris lydekkerianus
AATGGACTAGCAAATTGTGGTACATGTATACCATGGAATACTATGCAGCCTTAAAGAAAGATGGAGACTTTACCTCTTTCATGTTTACATGGATGGAGCTGGAACACATTCTTCTTAGCAAAGTATCTCAGGAATGGAAGAAAAGTATCCAATGTACTCACCCCTACTATGAAGCTAAATTATAGCTTTCACATGAAGGCCATAACCCAACTATAGCACAAGACTATGGGGAAAGGACCAAGGAAGGGGAAGGGAGGGGGGAGGTTTTGGTGGAGGGAGTGTAATGGGTGGGGCCACATCTATGGTGCATCTTAGAATGGGTACAGGTGATTGCACTAATGTACACAGCTATGATTTAACAATAAAAAAAAATAAAAAAATAAAAAAAAAATAAAAAAGAAAGACAAAGTGCACAATATTTGGCACATGGTAAACACTACAGAAAGTAGTCAGCCATTTAAAAAAAAAATAGTAATAAAGTAAATAACCCAAAATTTAACCCAGTACCTAACATTTGGTCCATGTTTTATATCAGGAAAATAAATTTAAGAACAAAATCAGAAGCAACGTATCTGTTTAACATATTAACTGCTAAGTGAGTTGTATTTAACTTACCCTGGTTTTGAGTCTGGGGCCCCCTGAAGCATATACATCTCACACATCTCTTGAGTTAATAAAACACCATGGCCCATGCTGGGCAGGGTGGCTCATACCTGCAATCCTAGTACCCTGGGAGGCCAAGGCAGGTGGAATGCTTGAGCTCAGGAGCTTGAGACCAGTCTGAGCAAGAACATGTCTCTAAAAAAAAAACAGGCACTGTGGCAGGCACCTGTAGTCCAGGCTACTTAGGAGGCTGGGGTAAGAGGATCACTTGAGCCAAGAGTTTGAGGTTGCTGTGAGCTATGACGCCATGGCAAAAAGGCAACAATGTGAGCCTTTGTCTCCAAAAACAAACAAACAAAAACAAAGGCAAACAAATGGAAAAACAAAATACCAAGGCCCCAAGAGAAAATTATTTTTTCCAGTGTGGCAGTCAATATGTTAAAAGAAATAAACAAGAACAGTCACCAATAGTTCTCATAGACTAAGGACTTTGGGTGGGGAACATGGCTTATGCTATACTGTTGGGGGGGTTTAATGCAGCCCTACATGAACCCCCTTCTCTCCTCTCCTCCAAAGACAAAGGAGACAAAGGATCTGGTTAGCCCCACCCCCAAAGTTCACACCAAAGGACCCTTGGACTCTAACGTTTTGGGCAAGCTATGAAATTTGCCCACCCTCCTACAGCCTGGTATAAAACCGGTTTCCAACTGCCCCCAGGTGCTGACACTACCTTTGCACTGCCCAGGCAGATCACCCTCCCCTTTCAATCATCTCTGGGCACCACTTTTCATATACAGGCAGTCCCAGGGTTACGAATGAGATAGGTTCTATAGGTTTCCTCTCAAGTTGAATTTGTATATAAATTCCAACAGGTACATTTACTTATTATCTGTAATAGCCTCTGTTACTAAGTGTGAGTTGTAAAATAGGTACTATAGGTTTGTTCTTAAGTTGAACTCGTACATAAGTTGGAACACATACATTTACGTATTACCTATAATAACCTCCGTTGGTAAGTGCAATCTGTATGTCAGTTGGATGTTTGTAACTTGGAGACTTACTATAATAGTCTCTGTTGTTAAGTGTGAGTTGTACATAAGTCAAATGTTTGTAATTTGGGGACTGCTTGTAATCCCTGCACTCTGAGAGGCTGAGGCAGGACGATCACTTGAGGTCAAGAGTTCAAGCAAGACCAGCCTGAGCAAAAGTGAGACCTGTGTCTCTACCAAAAATAGAAAAAACTAGCTGGAGATGGTGGCACTTGCCTGTAATTTCAACTATTCCAAGGGCTAAAGCAGGAGGGTCGCGTGAGCCTAGGCATTTGAGGGTGCAGTGAGCTAGAAGATACCACTGCACTCTAATCAGGTGACAGAGTGAGACTCTATCGCCAAAAAGTAAATAAATAAACAACTTAGTATTATATAGTAAAGTTTTCCCTGCATAATCACTCTAAGTTATAATAAGAGGATGTGAGATGCTTTTAAAAAGAAGCAGTTTTATTCCCCATTTTAATGAAGCAATAATTCTTCACCTTCTAGTCAGGGACCCCTTTAAAAGTGATAAAAGCCATATATCCTTTTTCCAGAGAAAAGAACAGATACTTCAAAATTTAGCACATAACTTCAATGAAAGTTTATGGAATTCAGGATGAAAACTATCTGACACCTTATCTTATACTTCTTGGTATTCTGATTTTATTCTCTGGTGTTCAATATTAAAAAAATAAGTTGATAATATGTTAAGTGTTCATTACCAAATTAAAGAGCAGCATTATATAGAGTTACAATTAGTTCTAAACACTATTACAGTAAATGAAATGAAAATGTGACATAATTATTTTAAAGTAAGGGAAAAAAAATAAATCTTAAAGCAGGAAATAAACAAATATGTTAAAATTTACTACCTTTAGGTAAGATTTAAGAATAGATCGTATAGCTTCTAAACTTAGTCAATTGTGAATACAGAATTAAGATGTAAGAATTAGTGATCTTAATCCTAAATATTTTTCCTTTATACTAGAAGAAAAAACCCCAAAAACCAAACAGTATGTTTCCTAACTCTCACCTGTCTTTCATGAATTTAAAATAAGAACACAATAAGCGAATTTAAAATAAGAACAAAATAATATTTGCTCACAGATATAAATATTAGGTATTGATGTATGGTACATGTTTCTATAATGATTAAACCATAATATAAAATTTTTTTGATCAATAATTATCGAAGAGCTTACCATTTGGGGGATCTCGTCTTTTCTCTGTTAGAAAATAAATCAGAAAACATTGTTAGTCATATAAAATACAACTTCAACATAAAAAACAGAATTCACTTAAAATCACTCCTAAATTGAAGTAGAGGTAATTAAAGAGAACTGACATTTGAAAGAAATATCATTTAAGCAGAGATCTAAATGAGAAAGGAGACGATCTATTCAATGACTCTAAGAAAGACACAGCATAAAAGAACATTATGAAGACTGGACTGGAGTGGGCAAAAGCAAAGAACAGTATGTTCTGTTCAGACCAGAATGGGAACCAGTCAGAGAGAAAAGTCAGGGACTGGATCATGTAGGATCTCACAGTTTATGGTTAAGGATTATAGACTGTACTCTACATGTGATGGCAAGCTGTTATGGGGTTTTGAATAGGGCAAATGGCATGATACAATCTATGTATTTAAAAGCTTACTCTGGCTATTATATAAAAAAGAGGTAATAGAAGGAAAAGAGTGGCAGCTGGGAGACTACTCAGGGAGTTAGGGCGGTAGTCCAGATGATAGATTCTAGAGGCCTGGATTAGGATGGCAGCAGCAGAGGTAGTAAGAAATAATCAGGTCCAGGACATGTTTTTGAAGGCAGAGCCAACAGCAATCACTGAGAGGATTTATAAGGCTTCATGGTGAGCCTGAGTGATGAGGTAGAGCAAATACCTTTTACTAAGACAGGAAAGACTAGAAGAGGAACTGGAACAGATTTGAGTGGTGCTGAGGTTGAGTATATGGGAGGAGCCAGGGTTCTGGTTAGACATGTTAAGTTTGAAGTCTATTCCGCCACCCAGCTTGAGTAGACAGGGTCTGAAAGTCAAAGGAAAAGTCAGTATTGAAGATGAAACTTTGGGCATCATTAGCATATGGACAGTTTTCAAAGCTATGGGACTGGATGAAAGAAAGCACAAAGGGAATGAGACCACCCAGAGAACTCTGGGCACTGAGACAGACCAGAAAAGCTACAGCCAAGTTAGGCAGGAGGAAAAACAGAAGATCTATCAATTCATTGCATTCGTACTCTTACATACGCTATTTTGGCTTTAAGAAAGTCCAAAAGTGGTTGAAGAATTTTTAATGCAATTTCTACAGATTTTCTAATACAAAACTTTCTAAAATTATAAATACTGTAATTGATGCAATTATAGTTTATAAATAATCAAAACCAAAATCAATCAGAGTTAATTGCTGGACAAGATAAAAATCCAGCATGGAATATACAAATGTCCTGTGTAGGTGAATAAATGTCAACCACCTATTTCCAAGGTGTTATCTCTGTACCCAGAGAGGAAGTATTTTTTAAATTGGTATATAACACAAAAAAATAGAAAGATAACAAGATAAATATAAAAGTTTAGAGTACAGTATAAATTCTAAAAAGCAATTACTTAGATATATGACACATCCTGGCTCAACAATGAAAAAAGGAGGAGGATTTGGTTGAACAAATCAGAATGGGAGCTAATGGTGAGAAGCATGCACTAGAAAGATTAGCAGAACAGTGTTTAATCAAATTGAGAGATGTTTCAGTAGCACAGTACTGTAAGACTACATGCGGAGGGCTATGTTCAAATCTCAGTGCTGTATTTTGAAGATGGAAAAGCTACAGGGAAGGGGTTCTCAACTTTCCTAATGCCGTGACGTATTTCATTGTTACCGCTGCTATAGGGAATTCAGAGCACAGTACTTACGATAAGGCTATAAATTATAATATAGGAATATTTCAAGAAACTGGGATGGGTTAGAATAAAGAGAAGGAATAAGAAGACAATAGATGACGCTCAATACTAATGACCACTCCGAGGAAAAAATAGTCTACTTTTTTGCACTGCAAGCTGGACCCCAAGGTCTGTGTTAACAAGAGGTGATGATGAGTTTGACTCAGCATAAACGGCTATCCAACTCAGCTGCCTCCCTAATGTTATCATATCAAGTCTCCGAAACACTTCGCCTAAAAGTTTAAGAACTACATAAAACAAAATGCCCGTGCCAGCCGAAAGGCAACTTTAACTTGCCAATTTCAAAATCAATTATTTTATATGTTAAGAAGTATTTTTTACTCTTTTTTTTTTTACATTAAAAATGTAAGTTTGGATTGAAAGGAACCACAGAGTCCTTGGTCTATGACTATAGTGTATCACTAAAACAAGTGACACATTAATCATTCTTAAGATTGTGGTTTCAATACCATAGCATTGAATCCTTTCCTAGCAGGCAATTAAGTGACAAATGCCCTTGGCTCCTAAAAGTAACAGGAAATAATAGGCCCCTAAAATTCACCCTTTCACTCACGATAAGAAGCATATGGCACTTATACACCAATAGTGAAGCAAAGCAACAGTTTGGTTGTTGCTGATTTTTTTTTTTTTTGAGACAGACTTTGTACTAGAGTGCTATGGCATCATAGCTCACAGCAACCTCAAACTCTTGGGCTCAAGCAATCCTCTTACCTCAGCCTTCCAAGTAGCTAGGACTACAGGTGCCCACCACAACACCTAGATAGTTTTTAGATTTTTAGTAGAGACGGGGTTTCACCTTTGCTCAGGCTAAGAACTGAACTCCTGAGCTTAGACAATCCTTCTGGCTCAGCCTCCCACATTGCTAGGATTAAAGGCGTGAGTCCCTTATTTTCAATTTTGCCTCATTACCCTCTTGGGAACTTAGTAAAGTAAAAACAAAGATGTGTACAATTTGAATATATGTTCTTATACTGTTGTTTTCCATTTCCAGTGTCTGCCCTTTTCTTGTTTTAGTTCCTCTTGATAGTAAGCGCATCCTTGAGTACAATGACCTTCAAATTGAGTTAACACATACCCCCAGAACTAGAGAAAAGACTTTACAAGGAGTACATGGGCATAACTAGTTTTAAGGGGATCTATTTGTCAATCTTAACTTCCATATGTTCTCTCCTAAAACTCATCTGCTTAACATGAATTTTAGAGAGATTAACCTTTCCTAATCATCCTCTACTTTACAAGAGAAAGGCTTGATACACAACAGTCCTATACAAATTAGTTTAAAGATCTACACTATCCTGCACTCTTCTCTACGTGTTTTCTATGTGTTAGAGGTGTCTCACGCACTAAGTTCTTTATGGTCTTATAATACATAGCATTAGGGACAGAAAAGACAGGAAAGTGTTTACAATCTTGTTTGTATCTCTAATATTTGCTTCTAAACTTGCCCAAAGTCTCTTTAAAAAGTACACAATGCTTTAAAATCTTTAAGTTACAAATGATGACATCAAAAATGTAATTTGAGAGTCAGTATACATGGAATTTTATCAACAAAAACGGTTACTGGGATGGGTCCCTCAGTAATTTTGAAACAATAAGTTCTCAAAAATATCATTTATTTTAAAGTGGGGAGCATTTTTGTTTGTTTGTTTGTTTGTTTGCAAGGGACCAGATAGTAAACATGGACCACATAGCAAATATTTCGGGCCTTGAGAACCACACAGTCTTTTTTGTAACTATTCAACTGTGTTGTGGCAAAAGGCAGCCACAAGGAATATAAACAAATGAATATAGCTGGGTTTCAATAAAACTTTAATTATAAAAACAGGGTAGTAGACCACATTTTTTTCTTGAAAAGTAGTTTTTTGTCCCATTTTAAGTAATTAATTTGAAAAAGGAAAAAAATATGGTTACCAGATTTTCTTTGTCGCCGGCCCAATAAGTCCGTAACTGCTTTTCGGAATTTTTTTGCTTCTTCTTCATTGGCAAAATTAAGAGCAACTTGACAAGTCTGAAGTATTTTCATCAAAAAGGAGAAATGATAAAATGCATGAATTAGCTCTATATAACAAAATGATGATGACCAAGAGTACACTTCTAAAGAAAAAAAGAGTTGACTTTATTAGCAGGCAAGACATTTTATGATCTGAATAACTTAAGAAGGCAAAAAGCACGGAGAAGGTAAAGTAAAAGACAACATGGTTACATATCACAGGAAACACTCAATGAACTGAATCCTCCATTTTCAGCAAAACAATAAAACAGTGCATGGCATTTGATCTTTCGATAGGGCACTATAAATAATTTGATCACAAAAGGCAATGAAAAAATTAAACATGTCAATAAAGAAAGATATAACTTACATCTCCAGCAAACGTATGAAAATATCCTCTAGGACTATTATATACAAAGTTATTGTATAGCTCTTGTTCCCACAATAGTTTCCCATCCTAGAAAAAAGTAAAGGTTAAAGTAAGAACTACCAAAGAAAAAGAAATCTCTAAGAATGAAGCAAAGCAGATGGAGTATACTGATAAATTATTTATATTAACAATAACTTTCATAAACACATATATTACACACGCATAATTAGCACCAGATAATTTAATCAGTAATTTCTTAAAAACCAAACAGTAAACACTGGATTATATTTCTTTCATGAACCTACATATCAAGCAAGTTTAATTCAATATAATTCTCAACTGCCAACCATTTCCAAATACAATTAGTTGGTCAAATACATAACCAAAATAATTATTAGATCATCAATGTTACATAGAAAAGACATTTTTGCATATGTACTAATTATCAATGCATAGTTCATTAGCAATATTTATATCACGTACCACCAAATACTACAGGAATATATCATAATTTCCCCCCAATTTTATAGATGGGGGACAAATGTATCTTTTCCATACTGTTCATTAATAATCTTCAAATTCTTAACTTCTGAGTTAAGAATTGATTAAAATGCATTGATTTTAAACTATGGGTAAGAGAGCCATGGATAATTGCCATTATCTATCACCAAAATGTAAAAAATATATTTAACTTTAATACCAAAGGTGGCTAATTTTGAGGGTTCAACAATAGTTATCTACAACTGGAAATAAATGGTTATCTACAACTGGAAATAAATGGTTAGAAAAAACTTGAGCCCAAAAGTTCCAAGCTCCAGTGACTCATGATCCCACCACTGCACTCTAGCCTAGGCTACAGAGCAAGACCATGTCTCATGAATTGTGATCTAGATGGAACCTTGCATTTCTGAATATGTACATATTAAAATATGTAAAATACATTGTACACACATTATGACCTCTGTGATGGAATTCCTTTCTCAGTCTTGGAGAAGATGTAGTATATATACATGTCCCATTTGTAAATAGTGCTTCTGAATGGTGATGAGAGATATATCAAAGCACTCAGTAAACCACGGATGTGTAACCCATTCTACAAAATCACTACCATAGTAAGCTACTGCTGCTAACAAACATACCATGTCTCTCAGCTGTCTTGGCATACAGTAGATATTAAGAAGCACTGTATCCACTGTGTCCTATTAGTGGCTTCATGCCTATAAACTCTGCATTTTGGGAGGGGGCAGTAGGATCACTTGAGGCCAGGCATTTGAGACCAGCCTGGACAACATAGCAAGGTCCCATCTCTACCCACCCTCCCAAATTAGCCCTGTATGGTGGTGTACACCTGTAGTCTCAGGGGTAGAAGGATCACTTGAGCCCAAAAGTTCCAAGCTCCAGTGACCCATGATCCCACCACTGCACTCTAGCCTAGGCTACAGAGCAAGACCATGTCTCGTAAAAAACAACAAAAACAAAAAACTTCAGCAGCACTAGTTTACAAAGTACAGTAATTTTTTTTTTTTTTTAAACAAAGTTCATTCTTAAATATACAAATATACAATAGACAACACTTCATGTTAAGTATAGGTGGCACAAGATGTGATGGCAGAGGAATAGAAATGTTTGACTGGAATCAGGGCTCACCATCATCTCAGGCACAAGGAACAGCTTACTTTTTGCCAAATTTCTTAATTCTACCTGTGGCCAGGGGGCCCTTCCCCACAGCCTTCGCTTTTAGCTCAAGTTTCTTCTGCTCCTCTTTTTGTTTGTTTGAATGTCTTATCTTCCTTATCCATCTCCTTGGCCTGAGTCTTGTACTGTCTCAGGGGCTTTTTCTTGCCACCTTCATGGCCAGACATGACGCTGTTGCCCCTTCCCCAGCCAAAACACAGTAGTTTTTAATCTCATTTAATCTGGATGACATACTCTGTAACAGACCCAGACAGTCATCCCTTTTTACAAATAAAGAAGCTGAGGCCAGAGATGTAAAAATGTCTGACTATGATCCATCTGATCATATTAAAGCCCAGGAATTCAAAGGCAAATTAGATTCTGCAATTAAAAACCGATTACACTTATTGCCACATATAAATATTAACCATGGAAGCTTATCTACAACAAAATTTTAAGAGAAATAATAAAGATTTCACCTTAGCAAAATGATAATTATTTTTACAACTCTAAGAGATGAATATCTGACAAAGGGCATCCAATCTAAGACAATGTGATTTATGATTGGGAGTGAAGGATATAAACCTGCAAAAATCTAAATACACCTATTATAAGAAAAATCATTAGGAAAAAATGGGTACCAAATACATTTTTATAAGTAGTGTACAATGCTTTAAATCTGGACTAAATAACAGTACACCCCAAGCTAAAATTTTCTTTGGTTATTCCCTGAAAGGACTAGGTATGCTCTTCTATAATGGATAAGATGAAACAAAAGAGTATCATTAGAAAAAGAGAGAAGGTGGGGAAAGCCCAAGACCTAAAGGTATAATTTTTTTTAATTAGCTTTAATGTGTGGTAGTAGTGGAAAGATACACAGAAAGCATAATAGTCAAGTTTTGGCTTGGCACATTTGGTCACAATGCCCATACTTCAGTATCTAAAACCAAGCTTCACCCTTCTAGTTTGAATATAATTTAAATATTATATACAGGATACACAAATAAATCTATAGTAAACTATAATAATGGCAGAAAACCCAATCACCTACAGTTTAAACTAAAAGCAAAACAAAACTCACCTTAATGTCAAATATTCTTAAAAAATAAGATCTCTGTGGATTGTCCTTAACCAGACAAGCAACGCCACTGCACTTTTTTGACCACATACAGTTTCGATCTGCTGCGTATAACTGTACTACTGCTGAAGACATAGTCTGCAAAATATAAAATTTACAGCCATTAGGTTCAAAATACTCAGATGATCACAAACTCTACTGACATCATGATGGCAACTACCTACTTAAGCTGCTCCTGAATTCATGACCCACAGAAACAAAAAGATAATAAACATTATTGCTATCTTAAGCTACTACTTTCTAAAGTAATTTCTTATATAGTAATAATACATAATCATATATTATGGAAAATATTTATTGATGCTTAAAATGTGTCAGAAAACATGCTAATCACCTCATTTAATTTTTATTACTATAACTTTATTTTACACTTGAGAAACCTAACACCAAAAAGGGCAACTATTAAAATTTGTTCAGTATCATACAACCAAGTGGCACAGCTAAAATTCCACCCTCTGCAATGTGTGACTTCAAATCCTATATTCTTATTCCTGTATATAGTTTCTCAATGAAGTGAACGTTTAACCAAGGAAACAGTAGTAATGGTAAGGGTAACATTCATAAAGCAGTTAATTACTTTACTGTAAGTCAAATTCGACAGCAAGATTTATGTAACCAAAATTAGTAACCACTAATTATACTGCTATATATTAATACTTTTAACATATTATCATCCTAGAAGGTATATAATTATGTACCTTAAAAAAAAAAAAAAATGGTAAACTGAGGGGGAAAAAAAGTTTTAAGTTATTTGTGCAAGTAGCCACACAGTTTAAAAGCTATACTGAGAATATGAAAAATGATTTAAGTGACTATTGTCTTGATTTTACCCAGGGAATTACCTAGAGAACCCTTTCAGATGAATAGGACAGAAATTAACTCATTACACACACTGGACACCTCAGGGCATTAGGGCTTTTCATTCCTGCCATGTACCCCAAGATTATATCATGAAACACTGGAAATTTTCATTTTAATATAAATATAATATTATATTATATAAATATAATATATATTAGCATGTTTTCTGACACATTTTAATAATATAATATACATAATATATATTATATATAATATACATATTTATATTATATATTATAATTATATAAATTAAATTACTATCATATTCTACAATGTAATTATTCAGTCTTAGTTTCTATAAAAGTGATTCACACCCTTTATTGACATTAGCACTTACAAATCCTCTGAAAGCAAAAAATCGTATTTTCTGATCTAGTAATTGAAATTAAAGAAATAATTTAGAAGTTAAAATATCTATATTTTAATAAAAATATAAAAATATTTCCTATTTTAAATAGGAAGAGTTTAAGGGACAGTTACTGTTTTTATATTGTCCAGCTCTTATAGACTGTATTAAATGTGTGCAAGCTATTCTTATAATTACTCTGAATTAATAAAAAAAGACTTTATATGTTGCTATGGTATGTCATTTTCAAACCTTGCCTGTCTGAAATAAAAAGAAGTGATAATTAAATAGGAAGAAAAGAAATAAAAAATAGATCACAATAACATTTGGAGATAACACTGTTTTAGATTTACTTTACTATGCCTCAAGACTACCTCCTTTTGGTATGAAGAATTCTAAGGAAATGTTAGTATTCTGTGTACAAACCTTCTATAACAATAATAAAGTCAGAAATGTAAGATCAGTATACTCTTACGGATCAAAAGTTCATAAAGATTTGCCCAGATAACAGTGTTCTACGTATGTTTTTACCTTTACAGACTCAATTGTTCTTGGAATTTCACATACAGTCATGAGCAGGGCACAAAGGAGTAGAAAAATTTCCACAAGAGTCATTAAAAATTATGAAAATTTAGTAACATGAAAAATGCGTACACTGGGAAACTGGGTTTAAAAGAGAAGACTGAAAAACATGGGTACACCTCTGGCCTGCTCCAAACACACCTGTTTTTCTGCAAGTGCACAATCTCAGGATGACAGCTCCACGGGGGCTTCCTGCCCCTAGCATTGAAAACTTCGGAAAAATGAATTTTGCATATATTATCCAATGGTATCAAATACCGGGATTAAGAATTCAAAAACCAACTAAGAAAATATGCTTTCTAATGAAATTAATGTAAATTAAAGCCTTGCTTTACATGCTACTGTCAAAATGCAGTACACTCGTTCTTAGAAGAGCAACTGGAAACAAGGTGTGCCAAGGTAGAGATCTACCCATCTCTCTGTTTTACTTTAACCAGAAAACAATAAGTAATAGCTTATGAATAAAAAAATTTGTTACTTAAGAAAGTATGAAATTTCATTATGAAAATCTCCTTGCCAAGGAACCAAATATTAATGTTGTAATACATTGTGTGGATATATATGTTAACTTTAAAAAATACAACCTCCCCCCAAAAAATCCACATTTAAACATGTATATACATTTAAAACAAATCCAAACGTCTGCTTAAGAAATAAACATTTAACAATGCTATAATTTCTCACACAGACATAGGTTAGCATTATTAACCTTATTCTCTAACTGAAAACCCAACTATTCATAAGCAGTTTTCTGTAGCTGGATTTTGCTACAATCTTATCTAAGTATGTCTGCTTCACTCCTTTCTACTTTAAACTGGCAAAATCTAAAAGTGACATTCTGAGAGGTGCCTATGGTTCAAAGAGTAGGGTGCCAGGCCCATATACAGGAGGTTCAAAGCTGGCCCTGGCCAAAAACTAAACTAAACTAAACTAAAAGTGACTTTTTGCAGCACCTTGTAAAACTTTTTCTGATTAATTCAGAATAATTATAAGAATAGCTTGCACACCTTTAATACAGTATAGAAGTGCTACGCAATAGAAACAGTAACTATCCCTTAAAATCTAGATTGACAGTGGCTTAATTAAGTTTCTAAAAACATTCCTTCCATTCTTTTAAAGTAATTATAGCTAATTAACTCCATTACTTCTTCTCCTTCATAATCAAGAAGATATTAATGAAAAACAACCTAAGAACAAGTGCTTAGAAAGGGAAATATATTTCTTATTAGCCCAGTAATGTTAAGGGCAAAATTTGTTAATTAAAATGAAAAAAATGTACTTTATCAACTTTTACAGAATTATAACTTATATCTTATGTATTCCTGATATGTCAATACTGAGTAACTGTAATAACACATTCATCCCCAGAATTTTCATTGTCAAGGACAGAAATAAGATAGGGGATGTATTCTAGGAAAATGAATTTCCTCCTACTGTCCTGCAGCCTGGCACTTCTACCTTTCTTAGGTTAACTTTGGATTAGCCAAGAATTATTTCTTTGATACCTTAAGTTGAAATGGCTGTTTGCTTTTTCTTCAATTTCTAGAGTACCTTTTTGGTTTATCTTGTGTTACTCTGTTTTCCACTGACCTTATTCTAAAATAGAGTAATTTCCTTTATTGATTTCTTTCCCATTAAACAAACTACAATTCCCTTAAGCACTTAAAATAGTTTGCCAAGTCTATACTTTCACTTCACCTGCACTTTGTCCTCAAGTAAACAAATATTTGTTAAACTGAAAATCGCATGTTCTGATTTTAATGATACTATGATGACTAACAAGAGAATGACTTTGTAGGATATATCCCCTTAAGTATCATAAAGGGGCTTAACTTACTCTCAAGTTATTCAGAAAACAACATGCCTGTATATATGCATATATAACACACATACATGGGAGGGGAGAGATCATACATGTGATATCTGTGGTAACTGTTACAAACATTTGGCAAACCTGGATAAAGGATGTATAAAATTCTTTGCACTGTATCTGCAACTTTTCTGTAAGTATTACATGATTTCAAAATATAAAGTTTTAACAAGCACAAATGATCATAACAATTATTAGGACTCTTAGCCCTCTTCCATAGGCATGGCAATCTTTGAGAAGCTGGCTTTCTTCTCAGAGCCATTACTATCTCTATAGATGTTGGAGATTAAGTTCATGAATTCATCCTAGAAAAAGTGCATCATACCTCATTGCTGCCTATCACTACAGTCCCTTTCAGAGTAATCCCCTTGGGAAGCTATGCACTGCACCAGCGCCTAGTCCACCCTTCAAAGCAATTTTTCTAGGACAAGTTCACAAACTTTATTGTCAGACCTCATAGGACAACAGTTCTAATGGCTATTCCAGAAAAAGAATTGCAAAATTGCTTTGAAGGGTGCACTAGGCACTGCCATTGGTGCTTAGCTTCCCAAGGGGATGACTAACAAGAGAATGACTTTGTAGGATATATCCCCTTAAGTATCATAAAGGGGCTTAACTTACATAAGGTGACTGCAGTGATAATCAATGATGAGGTATTTAGTACTTTTTCTAGGACGAGTTCACGAACTTACTTGTCAGACCTTGTACATTAGCCACTGCCACACCAACCGAAAACAACAAAGTTTTCTTCTTCCAACTCCTTCTCTATATATACCAACATTGTTAAAGGGAGCTCTATCTTGAGTAAGACTTAACCCATAAACATCCAGCACTTCTAATATTTAAATGCCTTTTACACTTTCAGAATATAGCAAAGACAGAAGATTCCACAAGAGACTGTTAACCTAAAAAAAAAAAAAAAAAGAAAAGGCAAAGAGGAATGGAGAAGGTGGTGAAGGAGGGCGAAAGCAAAAAGTAACAAACAGAATCACTATGGTGAAGATAATAATGGAGACAAATAAAACAGCCACTGTCATAAGAATCAAACAGTCTTAGATTTTAGTAGCTTTTCAAGGAAACTAGCATGCTAGTCCACCAAATGTTTATAAAGTACTTATTATGCACTAGGTACTGGGATAAATGGGAAGTGAGGACAGGAATGAAAGTGGGGTCAAATACAAAAAAGGAATTAGACAAATAGGGTCCTTGGGAAACATACAGTTTAAAGGGAAGACAGGCATTAAAAACTATGACAAATGCTATGAAGGAAAAATTCAGTATGTAAGGAAAATGTAAAACCTAACTAGTGTGGGAAAGCTTCCCTAAAGTGACATTTTACCTGAAGAATGAAAAGAGACAAGCCAGGTGAACAAAGGGTTGGGGGAAATAGGTAGGAAAGAGCATTCTAAGTAGTCACATCAACAAAGATCTGGTTATGGAAAAGGGGAAGTTTTGGATCTATACAGGGTAGGGAATACGAAAGAAAAGCATATGAGGTTACAGATTTAATATTAAAGTAGTATTAAACATACTTCACCTCTGTGGTTTAAAGAGATCAACACCCACATATATCATGGCAATCTTGACTAGAGAAAGATTTGCTACAGTAGTACATCATTCCCATAATGGTCCTTACCCCAAGTTCTTACGTATTCTCCACTTCTACTGATTGTGGATTTGTCCCTGTGACTTGTTTTAAACAAAAAGACATAAGTAAATTAAGTAGAAGTTTAAAAAGTACTTGCACACGTGACCTGCTTTCTTGGAACTGTTGCCTTAAAACCTAGGATCAAAGAGCACTTGGAGAGAAAGGCCCCAGCCCATTCCATCCATCCCCTCTGAGCTCAGCGCCCATTAGACCTGGTTAAGCCTCCTGGCGGCAGCAGCACCACCACCAGACTAACCTCCCAGACCGTCTACAGCAGCGGTTCTCAACCTGTGGGCCACGACCCACAGGAACTGTATCAAAGGGCTGCAGCATCAGGAAGATTGAGAACCCCTGATACACTGGTATTGTTTTAAGTCACAACGTTGTTGGGTGGTTATTATGCAGCAACAGGTATACAGGTCATTATGAAAGTTTTGGGATACACAAAAATCAAGACGTGTACTGATGGAAACAAAGGAACCCCTGCCAACAACACTAATAGTGGAACAAACAAATGGGTGAATGAGAAAGGACATTATGCTTCCTGGAAGTTAAATAATGGACCAGAACACAGTGTCTCAAAACTTTTCTAATGACCTATGTAACAGATGTAGGAGATTGTTTTAATACACAAAAAACATATGGCCCACAATAGACGATTCTAGTTTCTTCCTCCATTCCATTTTTACTGGACATGTGTTTAAATTTACAAGTTATCAAAATTTTTTAGTTATAAATCATAAAAGTTTTAGACCTCACTTTCAATACCAGTACACATTCTTCTATGAACTACTTGAAAAATTGCTTTGTATACAAAAGTCATACTGAAAAGTATGTGCTGGGCAGTGCTAGGCTCATTTACTAAATCACTCACAATCACATATGGTGCCTAAGATTTAAATTCATACATCTAGAAAACTGTAAATTACTATTATGGCATAGATTGTTAGGATTACCCATAACCAATTAAAATTAACAGATGTTAAAACTAGAAATGGCAAGGCTTCTGTATTTTCCTTAATTTTAAACTTGAAGGTCACATGCAAATAAAGGTGAGAGGGATACTAATCTCAATACACACTGTGTCATATTTGCAAATGGCAAGAACACTGCCAGAAGGGCAGCTCAGAGGAGTGGCTTGCTCCTTCCTACCTCGCCCTTCCCCATAGTTTAAGTGGACCTATTTAACAGGAGTTTTTCTTCCCTTTCCTCCTTTGTCTCCTTCTCCTGTCTCTCTTGCAAGGTTGGCTGGATTACAGTAAAACCTGAAATTTGGATTTTTCAGGAAAGGAAGATGGGAAGGAGATCGCCTAGGATTCTTAGCTCACCAAAGTTTAACATTATTAGCTGAGCCCCCAAGTCTTGATAATAAAGGTGGGGAACATACATGTAATTTATATACATAATTATATATATATACATATACACACATATATATGTATGCTTGTATGTATATATGATTTATTTATACAAATATGTACACACACCCACACAGAGAGAGAGAGAGACAGGGAGAGAGAGAGAGAGAAAGAAAGAGAAAGAGAGAGAGAGAAAGAAAGAGAAAGAGAGAGAGATGGAGATTTTTCTATTACGTACCATTACCACTTTTCTGTTACTCTTCCCCTAAGGAACAGTTTGAGATGACAAGGTAAAAAAAATAGGTGAAGTAGGTATTGTGCACTGTGGTCACTGGTAAGATTTTTGCATTCCTAAATTATAGACCCAAAGAGGATCTGATAACATTTCATCATAAGTTTTATCAAATATTTAACCTTATCCCTTCATATTTTACAGATGAGGTAAGTTTATTTATCAAAGGTTACATATTATACAGCTTTAGATGAATTTCCCAAGCAGCTAACTTTATATTCAATATATAGTATTTAGTAATTCATCCCAGTTCCTAATTTTTGGTCTATTCCATCTAAATGATCCTCTAAGAACCATATATCCTTAATAAAATTTTATTTCTTTAGTGCACTTCTCTCTCAATTTGGTTTGTTTCTCACTGTACTTTGGGGGAGGAAAAAGGGCAAGGGGGTTAGCAATTAGGGTGGAAGAAAGTAGAGGATTGCAGACGTAAGGAAAAATGAATCTTTATGAAAGAAATACATCCAAACAGACCGTAAGTTGTATGTCCTGGAACAAAGGTAGATTTATCATGAAGCCAATTAGGTTTCGGGCTCCTTCACTTGCAAGAGCCTTTTCAAAGGATCTTTGGGGACACAGAAGAGGTAGCAGCAAACCCAGCCTAGGAGCTTCTCTAGCTAACTATTCCAGAAGGTGATGGTGGTACTTCCAACAAGGATGCACTATCTCTGTATCTGCCCAGCTCCCGGCAATGACCTGTCTTGTCCCTCCTGGACCACATGATGCATCCAGACCTAATTTTTAACCCCAAGGAAAAAGATCTAATGAGTGCTCCCAGCTCCTGCTGTGTATGTACACTATGATCAAACTTGGGGAAAAAGGCACAGTCTGATATCTGAAGTTCTTCCCCAGGCAAGAAGAATATGTGAAGAAAATTACTAGATGTGCAACTTCCTAGTAACTGGTTTCAAAAATTTTTTTTCCGCTTCACAACAATCAATAATATATAAATTCTGAACAAATATGTTACAACAGGAGTCTTTTTCTATAATGGGCCAGATAGTTAATATTTTAGGCTTTGTGAACCATATGGCCTCTTTTGACTCAGCACTACTAAGCACAAAAGCAGCCATAGATAATATGGAAATGATGGAAATGCCTATGTTGCAATAAAACTTTATTTAGAAATAACAAGCAGACTGGATTAGGTGCATAGGTAGCAGTTTGTCAAGCCTTATGCATATTTTATGAAATATAAAACTGTTGTGTAACCGACAAATGAATCTGTGGCCAAAATAGGCAAGAAAAAAGTACCAAAGAGGTAAATCAGGCAGTCAATTCGTAACTTACAATTACGAATAAGCTATAATAATAAACTATTTTTTCTAAATTTTGTGATAGTTATGGTATTTTTTGTTTGTTGTGATCTTTTCTTATATTGAATAAACATTCACATTTATACTTAATTTTAGATTCTTTTTCTTAAGGAAAAGCCCCTCTAAACTGCATAAGCTTCAGACCACAAAATCTGAACCAGCCTTGCTTAGGGTGAGAAAATGATGCATTAATCAGAACAATAGATTTTTTAATGTGAAACAAATAAACAACCATATAAGCAAATATATTCATTTTGTCAAACCATAAATATATATAGTGATCTTATCAGTTAAGAAAATTAAGGCCAAACAACCTCAAAACTCCACATAAGATAGGTAGGTAATGCCTACCTACCTATGGGTGTGTGTGGGAGGAGGAAACTCTCAAGAATCCTTCATGTGACATTCTTCACAGACAATTACCTGAACATTTACGTGTTTACTGTAACAGGGAGTTCACAACTTGAGGGAGAAATTATCTTACTGTTTTGCAATAAGAATATCTTGCTATGTTAGCTCTTTAGCAGCTCTCTTAGAAAATTTTAATGCTCAATCTAAAGAATACAATACCGTGGTTCATTCATTCAAGTATCTTTTGGGCATTTGCTATATGGCAAGCACAATGCTAGGGACAACAATGTAAAATAAAGGAATATAATGTGTCTTCTAACTACAGTATACTTCTTATTTCTATGCAATGGCAATTATCATTTTTGCTTCCACAGAGGTGTGCCCCCAACAACGTTATGTTTCAGGTCATCTGTTTTTAAGGTAAAACTTATTTTGATCATTCCTTATATAACCTGGTTTATGAATCCCTTATCAGTCTGGTTACTCTTGTTAAAACAAAGTAGATATTTTGCATGTGGACTCATCAGTGCAGAATATTAGCAAAGTGATGAAAATAATGTGTTTTCAATTTTAAGAAGAGATGCACATGCAGCCTATTGTTATCTGTCACATTATATGCTGAAGACACATCAAAGTGTCTCAAAAGTCATTATCCTCTCTCATATCCTTCTCTATTTCAAAACCCATACTCCCAAAAGTGAAACACCCTCTTACATCCTCCTACCTGGCTAACTCTGCTCACCTTTCAAACTTCAGCGATATCACCTATGGGACCCCACCCCCGACTCTCCCTCGGTCTGGGACAGAAGTCTGTCTATTGTGTTCCCACAGTGCCTAAAAACCTTCATTACAACATTATTGTAGTGTAATCAGTTCACTTAGGTCTCCTCAAGAGATCATCAATTTTTTGAAGATAGGGTCCAGTGTTATTTCTATACTTAACCTAGCACAAAAAGAGGGACATGGCATGCAACTATATAATTGTTAAAATTTAAAGCAAAAAAAAGCGTTAACACTTAACTGTCACAGCCTACTACTTACGAGCATCCCAAGCTTGCCTAGCAAGACACTGTGTTTAGCTTCAGTTACCAGTAATCAGGAGGGAGAAGCAGCCCCTCTTATCAGTGAAACTTGCCAATAAAAGTCTTTTCAAAAACAGTCAGTGGACCAGGCCCTTTCAAACTACACAAACAATTGGGTAATATACGTTTTAGCAAATAGGAAAGGTCATTAAAAAGGAGGAAAAAGACTGGAAAAGCCAAACACACTGAGAAACTAAAATAATTTTATTTCAGGACTAAAAACTTGAAACTAAAAACGTGAAATGGTATCTAATATAATACAGGAATTTTCACATTAAGAGGTACAGATACTATAACTTCCTTGGGAGCAGAACAGTCATAAATTCTCTCCAATCTACCTCACATTCTCAGAAAACACAGGCAAGCATTATGCAAACAATATTACTTATGAATAATAGCAGCAAATCTACAAGACACTAAAGTGATAGTTTCTTTGTTAGCAGGGATGAGAAATCTTACAGAATCAAGGATAATATACAGCAAAAAAAAAAAAAAAAAGAGCTATAATTGGCCAGCAACACCTAAAAGTTAAGTCTCACCATGGTCAAAAAGGAATAAAGTAAGAAGACACACCAGGGTAAGACAATGTGTATCCTATAGGAACAGAAGTCTCTGGAGCAAGAAAGCTAGCACAGTAATGTATGTGGTACCCAAAATGTTCATGCAGACCATCTAATTTTATCATATAAGAACTAAGTTCAGTAATGTGTTTGGTCTACTTAACTAAATCAGGGTGAAGGGGCAACATTAAATATTTAGGCTGGGTACAATGGCTCATGCCTGTAATTCCAACAATTTCAAAGGCCGAAGGAGGATCACCTGAGGCCAACAGTTGGAGATCAGCATGGGTAACACAGCAAGACCCCACCTCCAAGAAAAACTTTTAAAATTAGCCAAGTGTGGTGGCATGTGTCTGCAGTCCCAGCTACTCAAGAGGCTAAGGTGGAAGGATTACTTGAGCTTAGGAGTTCAAGGTTGCAATGAGCCTGTGACGTGGCCTCTGCACTTCACTCTAGCCTGGTCACCAGAGCAAAATCCAGTTTCTTCAAAAACAAGAATAAACCTTTAAGTATTTTATTTACTTTTTTTTTTTTGAGACAGAGTCTCAAGCTGTCGCCCTGGGTAGAGAGCTGTGGCATCACAGCTCATAGCAACCTCCAACTCTTGGGCTTAAGTGATTCTCTTGCCTCAGCCTCCCAAGTAGCTGGGATTACAGGCACTCACCACAACGCCCAGCTATTTTTTGGTTGTAGTCGTCATTGTTGTTTGGCGGGCCCGGGCTGGATTAGAACCTGCCAGCTCCGGTGTATGTGCCTGGTGCCCTAGCCTCTTGAGCTACAGCCACCAAGCCTACCTTTAAGTATTTTAAACCTTACACTTATAAATTCAAATCTTCAGACTTTAAAATTATCCAAAATTACTGAGGCAACTAGAATTTTCTAGATCATTAAGGAAAACACCAACTTACTTATTAAATAAACTGCAATTCACCTATATAAGAGCATACTATATAGCTGCTTTTAAAAACAGCTTTTTAGGTATAGATAAGGAAAGATTTCACTGTTATGTAAAAAAAGGCAAATGCAAAGGCTGAGTATGGTAGGTAACACCTGTACACAACAGCAGGAACACAGTAAGTAACGTGCATTTGCCTGAGTATGCACAGAACTGTCTGAGAAGGGACAAAACTAGTATCAGAGGTTTCGTGTGTTTTGTCAGGGAAGAGGTAACTACAAAAATCTAGTATCAGATAAGAGAAACTTATTTTCTTTTCATACTTTTTGATTTTTAAACCATATGACTGTGTTTTAGCTTTTCATAAATCAAATACTGACTGGGAAAATACACACACAAAAGGAAGAAAAAGACCTATTCAAGTTACATTATGATATTAAGTCTGGGGGTAAAAAAAGATCATCTTTCTGAGTAGAAACTAACTGAGGAAGAACTTTGCACAGCTTTTTAAGCCTTCCCCTAAAATTTAAAGTGAATAGTGCTGAATAACATACTATAGGGCAGAAGGGGCCTAACGTAATAAAAACAAATTTTGGCCACTATAGGGAGATAGCCTATGTCCATAATAAAGGTCTGCATCTAGGATTTCTTTTACAAACTTCCTCCTTTGAGTCTTTTGAACTCTTAAACATAATTTATCAAGATAAGACCATTTAAAATTCAATTGGCTTTGTCTTCCATATTTGTTATTCTACATTCAGCAACTCTTAACTAGCCAAGCATTTAAGGATGTTCATGTATGTATGTGTATATGTATTACATAAATAAGCACAATTAATTTGCTTGACTTACACATGTACAATTTAGGTGGGGGAAGAACATGCAAAGGGAAGGTTAATCTGAGAGCAAATGATCAGAACATGAGAATCTTGAAAGCATGTGGTAAAAGTTAAAGACTTTAGTTACAAGAAAACAGTTTAAATTCACCATATGACCTAACTAAGGATTTTAAGAACAACATGTGAGACTCTCCCATACATTATTAAAAATTAGACAGGGGGAAAAAAAAAAAAAAAAGAGGCAAGAAACCTTTCTCAAGTTTTGTTTATAAGATGTACTTCCTAGGCCAGGCCAGGAGGCTTCACACCTATAATTCTATCACTATGAGTGGCCAGGGAGGGGAAGATGGCTTGAGGTCAGAGGTTTGAGACCAGACCAGCTTGAGCAAGAGCAAGAGCCCATTTCTAGTAAAAATAGAAAAATTAACCAGGTGTTGTGGCAAATGCCGGTAGCTGTAACTACTAGGGAGGCTGAGGCAGGAGGATCACTTGCGCCCAAGAGTTTGAGGTTGCTGTGAGTTAAGCTGATGCCAGCTCTAGCCCCACCAACAGAGTGAGACAAGGTCTCAGAAAAAGAAGAAAAAGTTTTTTACATACTACTCACTATTTAAGAGACTTAAAATTGAAGTGTTAGCATTAATACTGAGCTAGTAAATAATCTGAATTAATTATTTAACTAATAAACTAGGTTTTATACTTCTTCAGAAAGCTTAACATGACCAGTCTCAAGACAAATTTTATTCAAAATGAATCAACAATTCTAACTCCAGTTATTACTACTGAAATTCAATGTACATACATAATTAAAATATTCAACTGACACCTCTCCTAAAGGAGTAGGAAGCTGACTGTATTAAAATGAAAAGTATGTCAAGTTATTTTTCTTTTAAAACATCCTTACCACTAATAAATCAAGAAGTCAGTGGAGGGGGGAGAGAAGAATGTGATGATCTTTTATACCACTACTCTAAAATTACATTTTGCACTATAAAAGCAAAAACAAGCTGATTATTTTTTCTTTAAATAGAAAAGGTGACTCTTAGATCCCACATGCACATGTAATAACTTAAGTTTCTATATTTTTTAAATGTATAAATTATTTGGGAACTACTTCACTTGGAATCATACAAACTTGCCACACTGTTACCATCCTCTCTAGGTAAGGCCCAGATCTGGGTGGCCGAGGAGGTAAGAGGGTACTGTTAGGCACTGGATCCCCTATTCTTCTTGCTCTCTGGAGCTGCACTGTCTAAACAGGTAGCGCTTACCCACATACAGTTATTTAAATAAAGCTAAAACTTAAGTTCCTCGGGCATACAAGCAATATTTCAAGTGCTCAATACCCACAGCTATCTACCATATTCATATTAGCATCATAAAAAAGTTCTCTTGGAAAGGCATGCTCTGGGAAGTCCTAGGGAAGAGATTTTATGCAAATAACTTCAGAAAAAGATATCGCAATTGTCTTGTCAAGATCAAAAGAATGTCAGAGTTGAGATCATTATACGAAGGAATGTTCATAAAAAAATTAACAAATCATTTATTCACAATATATGTGGCCAACTTAGAGACTAACTTTGAACTAGGCTTTAATTCAATTTAACAAACACGATGTGCAGAAAATAGATAATTAAGACATGGTCCCTGTCTTCAAGGAGTTAATAACCCAGTAAACAAAATCATTTATTCACAAAATATGTGGCCAACTTAGAGACTAACTTTGAACAGGGCATTAATTCAACAAATATGTGCAGAAAATAGACAATTAAAAGATAGTTCCTGTCTTCAAGGAGTTAATAACCCAGTAAAGGAGATGTATTTAAAAATAATAATAATAACTAGGCTCAGCACCCATAGCACAGTGGTTATGGTGTCTGCCACATACACCGAGGCTGGTGGGTTCGAACCCAGCCCAGGCCAGCTAACCAACAATGACAACTACAACAAAAAATAGCTGGGTGTTGTGGCGGGCACCTGTAGTCCCAGCTACTTGGGAGGCTGAGGCAAGAGAATCGCTGAAGCCCAAGAGTTTGAGGTTGCTGTGAGCTGTGATGCCACAGCACTCTGCCGAGGGTGACATAACAAGACTCTGTCTCAAAAAATAAAGCAAACAAAAAAAAAATAATAAAATAAAATAACAATAACAATAAGGCTGGGCATGGTGGCTCACACCTATAATCCTAGCACTGTGGGAGGCCAAGGCAGGTAGACTGCTTGACCTCAGGAGTTCAAACCACCTTGAGAAAGAGTGAGACCATCATCTCTACTAAAAACAAAAAAACTAGCCAGGTGTTGTGGCAGGCGCCTATAGTCCCAGATACTTAGAAGGCTGAAACGAGGGGATTGCTTTAGCCCAGGAGTTTAAGGTTGTGAGCAAACAACAGGATTGTTGTGAGCCCAGGTATTGTAACCCTGGGGCAACAGAGGGAGATTCTGTCTGAATGAATGAATGAATGTATAAAGTATTAAAATGTATGATATAAATGCCAAAATGAAAGCAAGAACAAAGGTGCTCTGACAAGGCTGAGAAGGGAGCCTGAATTCTGACTGGACACAGGTGAGGCAAGAGAATCAGAGATGCTCCAGGAAAGAACAGGAGTCTGATGACTGAAAGCATACATCCACTCTGGGATAGATTCTACCATTTACTAGTTATGTGATTTTAAGCCATTATTAAACTACCCTATCCCTATTTTCTCATCTGTAAAATGGAAATAATATTAACTTTATTTATATACTATATGCAAAGTGGTCTGAGCAGTCCCTTCATAAAAGGGTTATTAGGATTTAATGCAATAATACACATAAAGTGCTTAGAACATTGCTTAGCACTATATGTACTTATTAAATGTTAATTGTTATGATATCCACATTATCATTTAGATACATCATTTCCAATCAGATAATTTTAAACCTTTATGACTACAGAAACTAGTAAAGGACTAGTATTTCTTTTATTTTCAGCAAGTTAGTCAACTAAAATAAAGAGATCCTTAAAAACATCCAAGCTTCCAAAAACAAGATACCCTCACACTTTTACTTTCTGCAACTCTGACATCAGAATTGTAACTGAAAAAGCACTTAAATACAGTAGACAGTAAATATTTTGAACAACAGCATCTATAAGTTGTCAGTGAGAAACCAAATTAATGATCATGTACAATATTTTAATAGAGTTTTCACTAGATCAAATACATACAACAAACCTACCCTGCAGTCACCCCCCCTTACCTTTTCCTCCCCCAATACTTCCAATGTTAGAGATTAACAGCCTTCTCTTTAGGGACAAGCACTTGTGCTGAGAATCCAGGAGGAGATCCCTGGAAAGAAGTTCCACTGACTCCTGCAGGTTTTCTCAGGACTTCCCAGCCTCTTGCTGTTCTGAAGCTTTATTATTCAATTCTGTTTTTGAATCCATGGAATCCTCTGGTAGCCAATAAATTCCTTTTTGCTTAAGCCAGCCAGAACTAGTTTGCATTATTTGTACAAAAAGAACCTTAACTAAAATATGTATTGTGTATATTCTCTTATCTCTGATATCTTAATAAGATTCAATGAGGAATGACACACACTACTTTATATGTTTATACCACACTATACAAGCATGTAAATGAGACTCGAAACTCACACCTTGCTTTGGTCTGAAGTATTATAACAACCTCCTAAGAAAAGACTCTGACTCTATTTTATTCTCCTTCATGAATTCTTCCCAGTTACCTTTTAATATATAGATTATAGTTTAAAATGTAATATGTTCCTACTTGATAAAAAATAAGGCCCAAACTCTTGTTGAAGGTTCCGAGCTCTTTTTTAAGTTTAAGGCTATAAACACTTTCACACTGATCTCTATTAACTTAATTAACCAATGTCAGGGATAGCAGCCAAATAATTTTCACATCTCACAAACGTGCCATACTTCTCAGCTAATGGTGTTTACTCTGCAGGAATATCATGTTGGAAACTTTTCAAATACCACATATGTATAGTTCAAATATCACACTCTTGACAGTTTTTCCCCATTTCCTCAAGCAAATACTCCTCCCTTGCTGTATTCCCATAATATTTCATCTATACAGCTAATGAAGCACTGATTAGAATACCTTGTTCTAGGTTCCAATGTGGAGTCTGCTTTGCCAATTACACCATTCACCTTCTAAAGACAAGGGCCATGTACTCTTCAACTATATATATGTGCCTTTAATCCTTAGCACAGTATTTTCTGTGCCTTTTGCATTCATTTATTTGCTGAATTGAACTGAAAGGGGTGTCTTTCTTAGAATCATACTGATCATTACTACATTATCAAAATTATCTTAAATAAATTTTTCAGAAGTATAGAAACTGTTCATCTATGGTATTAAAAAACTTTTTTTTTTTAGAGGAATGACAGTTTTCTTGTTGGCACTTCAATTATTCATAAACACATAACTGAGGGGAAAAACCTTGGTCAATGCATCCCCATTTCTAATATTTTAAACGCCATAAACCACAGCAATTTGCTTCCACCACAGCTTTCCCTATAGAAGGATAAGTAAAAGTTTGGGGACAAACAATGCATATCAAAGTCAACATACATTTTGAGAAAGAATGTACTCTCCCCACTAATTTTTTTCTTTTTTTTTTTATTATTAAATCATAGCTGTGTATATTAATGCGATCATGGGGCACTATACACTGGTTTTATAGACTGTTTGACACATTTTCATCACGTGATTGGTGGGATTACATCCCCACTAATTTTCAAAGCGTGTCAAGGCCAGTATTTCAGTCAGATGATTACAGAAACAGGGAATTATTTCCAGTACATTTGATTAACTGAACAAACAATTTTGTGGTTTTCAAGTCAGTCTTAAAAATAGATGGTGTTCCACCTTCTATACATTGTTGTGGTACATGCACTGTATATAAATGTAATGTTCTAGTTAACTGCTCAGTAACTATAAAATACGCCCATCACTATTGTGCTAAGAAAATACTAGGCATGGACTTTTAAACTCAAGATGGTAACTTTTAAAGAAAGGAAAAGAATAGTGTGAAAATCATAAAGATAATGCAAAGGCAACAATTAGAAAGTATGTAATTTTACAAGGAATTTATACCTCTTAAATGTATTTCTATTTTAATTTATATTGAAATATAGTTGTAAAAAAAAAAGAAAACCAAGCCACTTTCCTAAACTCTTATGGGCCTTTTTCCTAACCAGATCCCAAATAAAAATACTAATAACTATCTAGAGCTAAACACTTGTACCAGGCACAGTGCCGAAAACTTCACGTGTATTTTCTTATTTAACATCATCCATAGAAAGAACCAACTTCACGCATGAGGAAAGTAAAACTGAATCAGATTTAGTAACTTGCCCATTGTCATAAAGGTGGCAATTGATAGAACTTGAATCTGCCTTACTGTAGAGCTTGTGTTAACCGTTGTACTGTGCTTCCGTGCAAAATATATTTAAAGTAAACGTCCCCCTAGCTTCTTAGTACCTGGGGAGGTAGAATATCAATTCTCTCCTTAAACCAAAAATTTTAACTGTGCATTAAGTCTATGAGAATTACTAATAGTTAATAGAGGTCACAAGAAAGGAAGATAAACAGATGAGCGTTTTAATTAGCTAGAGATCCGAAGAATATTTTTTAAAGGTCCTATAAAGCCAGCACTAACGCTATTAACAAAATCCAATTACTAAACAACGATTATAAGAAAATTTCAGACCAAAATACCTCATAAAAATATGGATATGAAAATCCAAAATATTACCAAGTCAAATACAGCAATTCATAAAAATGAATAATCATGACCAAATGGTATTTAATTCAGTAATGTAAAGCTGGCTTATCATTTTAAAAACTAATGTACTTCATTTAACAGAATGAAGAAAAATACCATATGATCATTTCAATATACAAAAAAATCATGTGACAAAATTTAGTACCCATTCATGATAAAAGCTCTCAGCAAATTAGACAGAAGGGAACTTCCTTCATCTAATAAAGGGCAATTACGAAAAACCCTACTTTCCCCACACATACCAAAACTGAGATGTCCATTCTTGCCATTTCTTTCAACATTGTTTTAGAAGTCCAAGCCTGATAGGTAAGGCAAGAGCAATAAAAAGGCACCGAGGTGGGAGAAGTGAATAATAAAAAGGCACAGAGATGGGAGGAGAAAAAAGTAAAACCGGTATTACTTATAGAGCACATGGTTATGCGTGTAAAAAATACTACAGAATGCCACGTTTTGGCACAAACACAAAGAAGCACCAAAGTTTTGCAAAAAACTACTAAAACATAGAATTTAGCAAGGTTGGAGGTTACAAGGTCAAAATACAGTATAGTTAAATAGGACAATTAAGTTCACAAACTCATCCCCATGAACTCATTGGTGAACATCAACTGTGATCAGCTTCAAAGTATTCCCCTTGGGAAGCTATGAACCAACGCCAGTGCCTAGACCACCTTCAGTGCACTTCTGGAACTCTTTCTCTGAAATGGCCATCAGAGCTATCCTCCTAAAAGGTCTGACAATACAGCTTGCAAATTCGTCCTAGAACAAGTGTTTTGAAAAGTGGACTAGGTGCTGGTGTCTGTGGATAGCTTCCCCAGGGAATTCTTTGAAGGGGACCATAGTGATATTCAGCAATGAGATCTGTAGCACATAGTGATATTCAGCACTGAGATCTGTAGCACTGTAGCACTTCTGGGATGAATGCTACATTCAATGCTACATTGTCCGACCTTGTAGTTAGCAATTCACAATTAAAAATAAAATTTTTACCACTTACAATAGCATGGAAAAATAAATTCCTAGAAATACATAAATTCTGAGATATGTTCACAGATTGAAAAACTCAGTATTTTTACCCTATCCATTCTCCCCACATGTATCAACAGATTAAAATAATAGAAATCAAAATCTCAGCAGACTTCAGGAAAGAAATTTCAAACATTCATTTCGTAAATTAGATAGGAATGCAAAGGACCAAGAATACCCAAAGCAATCGTGAAAAGAAAAAAAGAGTTGGCTCAACATACCTGATTTTAACTATAATAACCAAATCATTATTATATTAGCATAAGAACAGAAAAACAAATTAATGGGATAGGTTAAAATACAGAAATAGATCCAAACACATGTGGCTAATTTATGAAAAAGTCTATGCAACAAAGAAATATAAGGCTTTTTAACAAACTGTATCAAATAAATGACTGTAAATTAAAAAAGAGCCTATAAAGAAAAAATTCATATGATCACTTCATATAAATTCTATATACAAAAGAGATGAATTACAAAGCTAAAGATAAAAAGCTAAAAGCATAAGCTTCTAGAAACAGAAGACTGTTACCGAGAGCTTAGCATGGACCAAGATTTCTTAGAATTACAAAAAGTATTTTCTAGAAAAGAGAAAAAAAGATAAGTCTTTGTCAAAACTGAAAAACCTAGCCCATCAAGAAACATCATTAAAAAAAAAAAAAAATTAGGCAAGCTACAAATAGGAGAAAATATCTGAAGTACATATCTCTACCAACAGTCTCCAGAATATAACAAGCATTGCTACAAATCATTAACAGACAAGTCACTGAATATTTGAACAAAAGACCTCAAAAGTTACATAAAAAACAAAGATACACAAATGTACAATAAGCACATGAAAGGGTGTTCATTATCATTAATCATTAAGGAAATGTAAATAATTGAGACACCATTTCACATCCACTAAAAGGGTCAAAATAAAAAAAAAAAACAAACAGAGTAAATACTGAAGATGTGGAGCTACTAGAAATCTCGTATGTTGTTGGCGGAAGTGCAAGAATTGTTCAGCAACTTGGAGAACTTTCTGAAAGTTTCTTATGAAGATAAATAGACATCTTTCCAAATGACAATACAATTCCTCTCTGAGGTGTCTGTCCAAAAGAAATAAAAACACGTGTCACACACACACACACACAAAAAAAAACATTCATAGAAATCTTATTCACAATAGCCCCACACTGGAAAACAACTCAAATATCCATCAATAGGAAAATAGATAAACTGTGGACTATACATCAATGAAACACTAATGACCAATAAAAAAAGGAACATGTATGCGATAACACAGAAGAATCTCAAAAAGGTTCTGAATGAAAGAAGCCAAAACAGGCAAAACTAAGCCATAATGATATAAATCAGAGAGTGATTGCCAAGGGTGGGGTGGAAAGTGGAGCTAAGGCAGGAATTAGGAATTGGCTGGACAAGGGCCCCCAAGGGATCTTTCTGAGGTATTGGAGATAATATAAACACTGTTTCTGAGGTGCTAGTTACATAGTGTATCACTTGTCAAAATTCATCAATCTTAATATTTAAGATTGGCATATTAATTATAATTTAATTTTTAAGTGAAAAACAGCCTCACTATGTGAAGTGTTCAAGCAAACCACCAACAATCTTGTTCCAAGGTAGCTACAGTTTACAAAGGAAACACATAAAATACTTTATATTCACCTCATTCATTTCACTTTCATTTTCAAATTGGGTTATCTCTAAGAATACCTAGAAAAATCATGCCCAGCACTCAGAAATCACATTTTAAAATTCAAATAATTTTTATGAAATTAAATACAAAAAATATTGCTATTTATATTTATTTAATGTTACACAGGGATTAGACACTTTAAAGAACTGCAAAGAATGAAATTAGATTATTATTACAAAAGGTACAATTATTGGAAAGTGGAATTTGGCAAGGTGAAAACCAAATTTTAAAAAGTGCTTACCCTTCCCCTGAGCAAACCTATTTTTTGTAAATGACCATCGTAAAATAACAGACCCAAAGTTGTATATGCTGGCACAGATGTAGAGAGAGGGGAACAATTTTATACTGTTGCTGGAACCGCAAACTAATACAGCCTCGTTGGAAAAAAGTATGGACAATCCTCCAAGAATGTGAATTAGATCTCCCATTTGACCCTGCAATCCCACTACTAGGCCTCTACCCAGAAGAAAAAACATCCATTTATCATAAAGACATTTGCACTAGAGATTGTTCATTGTAGCTCAATTTACAATCACCACACGGTGGAAACTACCTAAATGCCCATCAACTCAGAAATGTATTAACAAACTGTGGTGTATTTATACCATGAAATACTATTCAGTCATAAAAAGATGTTGACTTTACATCTTTTCTATTAACCTGGATGGTGTTGAAACACATTCTTCTCATTAAACTGTTACAAAGATGGAAAAGCAAATATCAAATATACTCAATACTAATATGAAGCCAGTAGGCAATTTAATTCACATAGGAGAAAACTCACTTCAATTTAAGTTGCAGGGAGGGGGTCTAAGGGAGGGAAGAAAGAAAGGATGTGGGATGCTCACACTTAATGGGCACAATGTAGGGGTATATGGCACACTCTTAGGGTGTGGGACACAACTATAAGAGGGATTCTACCTAATAAATTCAAATATTATGACCTGGTTGTTTGTACCCTCACATTAACCTGAAATAAAAAATAAATATGTTTATTTAAAAAAACAATATTATTAAATATGTAAATATTTTAAAAATAAGTTTTTAAAAATTATTTTAAAAATTAAAAAATAAAAATATCTGTGAACACAGATAAAATATGTTTATATATACATACTCTCTGCAACACTACATTGGGGAGAGGAGGAAGGGGGAAAAAAACTTGTCCATCACTAGGGGAACTGGTGAATCTATGTGTCCACTGATAATTAATTATATACTCACTGATATAAAACAATGCCCATAAAAAAATTCTGTCTATACCTATAGAACTGTGTCTGCTGAGAATCAGTACATACATGTACATGTATGAGTAGTCATCATTCAGTAGTTCATGCAAAACAAAAACTGGAAGGATTAGGACAAAAATGTTAATATGCATTATTTTGGGGTGGTGGGGTTTATATATAATTTTCACTATTATCATTATTACTCTGTGAACTGCCTAAGTCTGTGTTATCCAAGAGAAATATAATGTGAGCCAATAAGAAATTTCAATTTTTTTTTTTTTTTAGAGGTAGAGTCTCACTTTGTCGCCCTCAGTAGAGTGCCATCACATCACAGCTCACAAACCAGTTCTTGGGCTTAGGCAATTCTCTTGCTTCAGTCTCCCAAGTAGCAGGGACTACAGGTGCTCACTACAATGCCTGGCTATTTTTTTGTTGTTGCAGTTTGGCAGGGGCCAAGGCTCAAACCCGCCACCCTCAGTGTATGGGGCTGACGCCCTACTCACTGACCCACAGGCACGGCCCCTATTTCAAATTTTTTAGTAGCCAATATATAAACAAAAAGTGAAATTAACTAATAAATTTTATCTGACTGAACATAAATAAAACTACCATTTCAACATGTAATCAATATTAAAATGTTAATGAAATGGTTTACTTTTTTTGTATAATACTAAGTCTTAAAAATTCACGGTGTATTTCACACTTACTAAACATCTGAATATAAATTAATCACATTTCACTGCTCAACAGCCACATGTGACTAGAGGTTACCAAGTACTTTAATGGATTTCAGAACTAAATCTTTGATGATCAGCACTGTATTTTTAATGAGAAGGAAACATTTTTTAAATAAATCATTTGACTACTATCAGTGCTTTTTCTAAAGTCTCACAGCTGTGTTATTACATAATTTTCTGGATTACTTCAAACTGCTTCCTAGCATTCTGTGGAAGATTCTTGTTTTTAGAAATAAACAGGTTGATCTAGGGTTACAGAATAAATACACACAATATGACAAAATCAACTTAAAATGTAACACTAAATTGAGCTCTCCAGTATGTATGTGGGTGTATGCATGAAACCAACTCTCTGATTTCCAGGTTTCCTACTAGTGACTTTCTGACAGTTAAATTCAATAAATAGTTGCTGAATAGGTAAGTACATACTATGAGCATTAGTATGGGCCCCTTTTTTACTACGTATAAGATCATAATCATTCACAGTGTATTTAATCCAATAGAATTAAAAAATTTCTCAAAGTTTCCCAGGCATTTCTCAAAAATAGGTAAAAGTTCATAATCATCAGGTGTATCAAACACAGGCTCAAAAAATTAAGAATTCATTCAACGTGCCTTCAAATAAACCTAGAAATTCCTACTGGAGGACTTTTCTTCTCCTGTGGAGGGAAAAGGGTAAGATTACATTGGACTTCTCCAGAAACTAGGCAAACAAAAGACCAGTGGAGTAAAATACTTAAACCATTAAAAGGAAAAAAAAAAAAAAAAATCCACCAACCTCAAACTCCACACCCAACAAAACTACTCTTTAAAAGCAAAAAAGAAGTAATGTTAACAGTAGGCCTACATCACAATAAATGCTAAAAGTTCTCTAGAAAAGAAAAATGATACAGGTTAGAAACTTAAATATGCATAAAGCATATTGTTAAAGAAGGAATAAATGAAGGTAAAAAATATCTTTTATGTTCCTTATTTTTATTTTACCTAACAGGTAAGAGTTTCATTAAAATAATAACATATTCAGTGACTGTAACTTTTTGATAAGTAAAATTAATGACAGCCATGTTGTAAGGAATGTGATATCCATGTTAAGGATAAAGAAATTGGTGATACTCTGTTACAAGGTACCTCCACTACCCATGAAACAGTGTAGTGAAAGTTGAAACTGGACCTAGATTAGTTGTAAATGTATGTGGTATATAGTATAAGGCAACCACTAAAAAAATTTTAAACAGAAGTATAACTGACATGCTAAGAGAGACAATGGAATCATATAGAATCCGGAATTAAAACCAAAAGAAGCAGAAAAGAGTAGAAGGGGAAAAAAAGGACAAAAAATTTATAAATATAGCAGATATTAATACAACTATATCAGTTATCATTTCATACATAAAGGGAAAGACAAAGCCTGCCAGAATGCATTTTTTTAAAGACCCAACTATACACTGTCTACATGAAACCCATTTAAAATTTAAAGATACAATGATAAATAAAAAGCAAAGCAACAGAGAAAGATATACCATATTAATACTACATCAAAAGAAAGCTGGAATAGCTATATTAATTTCAGGTGTAGCATGCTTCAACGTTAAAAAAAAAAGAATTATTAGGAATAAAGATTGACACACATTATGATAAAGGTATCACGTCTCCAAAAAGATACTAACAATCTGTAACGTGTATGTGGCTAATACAGAGTGAAAAAATACAAAGGCAAAATCTCACAGAACTACAAGGACAAATATAGACAAATATACCATTTTACTAAGAAAATTCAAATGTTATTGGTAATTGACAGACCTGGCAAGCAAAAACAACATCAATCAACCGGATCTCACTGACATTTACAGAACACTTCACCTAACAACTGCAGGGCACACATTCTTCTCAAGCTCACACGGAATAATCACCAGCAGAGACCACCTTCTGGGCCATAACTCACACCCTACAAATTTAAAAGAATAGACATCACACAAAGCATGTTCTCAGATCACAATGGAATTCAACTAGAAACCAGTAAGATAAACACAGCTGGAAAATTCCAAAATACTTCTAAATATATTTCTAAAAAACATACTGGTCAGCATCTCAAAAGAATTTTTTAAATATTTTTAACTAAATAAAAAGGAAAATAAATCTTCAAAATTTATAGGATGCAGCAAAAAAAGCACTGCAGTAACTAGAAGTTACATTATGTAGCACTGACAGTAACTAGAAAAGAAAAAAAAATCAAAATCAATAATCTAGACATTTATTTTAAGAAACGAAAGAAAGCAAATTAAATCCAAAGTAAGCAGATAAAAAGAAGAAATAAAAATCACAGCAGGAATCAATGCAACTAAAAATAGATCAATATAGAAATTTTATTGATAAATCAAGAAAACTGATAAATTTCTAGCCAGACCAAAAAAAAAAAAAAAAAAAAAAGGAAGAGGTATGATACAAATTAATGACTTGAGTAATGGAAGAGCAAAAGAGCTATCACTACCAATTACAGATATCAAGGAACAGCAAATAAGTATTACAGAAAACTTTGTCTACAAATTTGATAATTTAGGTAATTTAATAATTTCTGAAAAGACAACCTAATCAAAATTCACAAAAGAACTAGACAATCTGAATGGGCCCATGACTATTCAAAAAATTCAACTGATGATTAATAAACTTCCAAAGGTTAATACCTTTCAAGACTAGTTTCACTGGTACACTCTTCTAAACATTTAACAAATAAATGATACAAACACTTTACAACCTCTTCCAGAAAGAGAAGCAGAGGAAATACTTCACAACTATTTTGGGAGGCAAGCACTATGCTAATGCCAAAACCGGACAAAGACTTAACAAAAAGGGAAAATTACAAATCAATATCACTCATAAAGCAACAATCCAAAAAACTGCAAAATACTAGCAAATTTAATCCAACAACATATGTGTAAGAATTATACATATTATATATGACAGCAACGTGGAATTTATTCCAGGAATGCAAGAAGGGCTCCACACTCAAAAATCAACTTACGTAACCAATCCTATCAATAGGCTAAAGAAAAACCATTAAGTGGTTAAGTGAACAGATCCAGAAAAGGCATCTGACAAAATCCAACACCATTCATGATAAAACTCTCAGAACAGAAGGGAGGAACTAGATGAAGAGCATTTTTGAATAAGCTACAGCTAACACCATTCTTTTTTATTTTATTTTTTTATTTTTTGTGGTTTTTGGCCAGGGCTGGGTTTGAAACGGCCACCTCCTGCATACTGGGACCAGCGCCCTACCCCTTTGAGCCACAGGCGCCACCAGCTAACACCATTCTTAATGATGAAAAACTACATGGTTTCTCCCCTAACATTGATAACAGAGCAAGAATCTCCCCTGTCACCACTCTTATTCCATACCATTGTAGAAGTTCTAGCTAATGAAGTAAGAAATTAAAACGTATACAGACAGGGAAGACTAATAAACTGTGTTTGGAGATTTCGTAATTGTTTATATAGAAAATCCCAAAGAATCAAAGAAACAAAAATCTTCCAGGAACTAATGAGCTATTAGTTTCTAGATTGTAGTACAAGATTAACATACAAAGTCAATTGCTGTCCTGTGTGCCAGCAATAAACAATTAAAATTTGAAATTAGAAACAGCACTGTGTACATTAGTACAAAAAGAAATACCTGGATACAAAACTTACAAATATGTATACGATCTGTATGTCTACAAAATTCTTTTTCTTATTTTTTTTTAAGTTTTGTTTTTTTGTTTTTTGTTTTTAATTTCAGCTTGCTTGTTCATTCTTCTTCGTTGGAAGTACTCTTTTTGTTGTTGTTGTTCATTTTCTGCTTCCTCTGGCATTGCTCTTTCCCATTGCCTCCCCAGTAGCTGAGATTACAGACGCCCACCACAACATCTGGCTATTTTTGATGTTGTTAGTAGAGACCAGGTCTTACTCTGGCTCACTGCTGTTCATACTGGTCTCGAACCTCTGAGCTCAGGCAATCCACCCACCTCGGCCTCCCACAGCGCTGTCTACAAAATTCTTATGAAAGAAATCAAGAGACATACATAGACAGCGCATGTTCATCAATAGGAAAATTCAATCCTGTTAAGATGTCATTTTTCCACAAATGGATCTAAAAATTCAACAGAACCATAATCAAAATCTTATTATTTGTGAGATATCAACAAACTAAAGGATATGAAAAAGAAAAAAGACCCACAATATATAAGAACATCAGAGGGCTGAAAGTACCTGTCCTCAAGACTCACTCCTAAGCTATAGTAAAATCAAGGCAGTGTGGTATGATCAACAGAAAGATAAAAGGACAAAACAGACGGGTGGAGGCCAGAGGCCAGGTTCGGTGGCTCACATCTGTAACCCTAGCACTCTGGGAAGCGAAGGCAGGTGGATTACTTGAGCTTACGCATTCCAGACAAGCCTGAGCAAGATCCCGTCTCTACTAAAAATGAAAAACTGAGGCAAGAGGATCTCTTGAGCCCAAGAGTTTGAGGTTGCTGTGAGCTAGGACGCCACAGCGGTCTATTTAAAAAAAAAAAAAAAAAAAAAAAAAAAAGTCAGCAGGGCCTGTGGGGTTCCACATGTGCTAAATGCATTCATGATAGGATCAAGTGTGCTTTCCTTATTGAGGAACAGAAAATCAGTGTGAAAGTGTTGAAGGCACAAGCACAGAGTCAGAAAGCTAAATAAGAAAATGA